>JAYESA010000011.1:165025336-165169730 GCA_036927795.1 Iris macrosiphon | reverse complement strand
TATATATATATATAATATATATATACTATATATGTGTGTTTATATATATATAGATATATGTATATAATTATATGTGTGTGTGTGTGTGTGTGTGTGTGTGTGTGTGTGTGTGTGTGTGTTGATATGTGTTTGAGTGTGTGTGTGTGTGTTAGATTATATATAAGTGTGTGAATATATATATCTATAGAGTTATATATATGTATATATATGTATGTATATTTATATAGTGTTATATATATATGTATATAGGGGTGTGTGTGTGTGTGTGAGAATGAGAGAGGGGGGGACTGAATCTGGAACAGCAGCAGCAGCATGCTGCTGCCAGTGCAGCAGCCATAGCAGCAGGTGCAGCAGCAAGGAGCAGCAGCAGCAGCTCCAGCACAGGCAGCAGCAGCAAGCATGGGCAGCAGTAGCAGCAGGTTGAGAGCTAGCAGCAGCAGTATGCGAAAGAAAGATATATATATATATATATATATATATATATATATATATATATATATAGATTATAGATAGATGGATAGAGTTAGATAGTTAGTTAAATATATAGATAGAAAGTTAGATAGATTGATAGATAGGTAGATATCTAGATAGTTATATAGATGGATAGATTAATAGGTAGATGGATAGATAGACGGATTGATAAATAGATTAGATAGATACATAGGTAAATAGATACCAAGATAGTTAGAGATAAATAGACAGATACTATGTAGATATAGATGGATTGCTATATAGATAGATAGGTAGATGTATAGATAGTTAGAGAGATAGATAGATAGGTAGTTTGATAGATAGATAACTAAATAGATAGTTGGGTAGATAGTTAGATAGATAAATACTAGATAGTTAGATAGATAGTTAGATACCTAGATAGATGCATAAGATAGATAGATATATAGATAATAGATAGGTAAATTGATAGATAGACATATAGATAGATAGGTAATAGAAAGATAGATAGATATATAGTTATATAGCTAGCTAGATAGATAGATTCATAGATAGGTAGATAAATAGTTGGATAGTTAGATGGTTAGATAGAATGATAGATAGATGGGCAGATTTAGAAAGATAGCTAGATATCTAGATATAGATATATTTATATATTTGAGGGTAAGGTAAGGTATGTGAGATATATATGAAGATACCTAGGTATATGCCTATATGTATTAGATATATATTTTTTAGCCTAGATTATAGCTAGATATATATGTTTATGCATAGTTAGTTAGCTAGAGGGGTAGTCGGATTGAGTTTAGAGCGGTATCTCAATACCTTGAGATACCGAGGTATTTCAATACCTTAAGATAACAAAGGTATTGGGTTTCGAGCGGAGTTTTTGAGCAATAGCCTAGGAATAGTATAGGAGTGATTTTTATATGCTTATGTGTATATATTTACGCGTGCTAGCATAGGTTTTAGCGGGTATAGGCGGGGCGTTATAGCGTAGGGTGAGGTATCGGATACCGAGGGTATCCCGGTATCTCAAGGAGACGAGTTTGAGAGTTTTCTAGCTTAATGAGCTCGGTTTGACCTAGAATTTCAGGAGCACCCTAGTTTGACCCAGACTTGACCGTAGTTGACTCGGTTGACCGCCAAAGTCAACTTTTGACCTAATTTTGATCCAGAGTTGACTTTTTGGACATATAGTTGACTTTTTGACCCAGATTTCACCGGTTTGACCTGTTTGACCTAGAACGACCCTAGAAGCCTATTTTTAGTTATTTTATATCTGTTTAACTTATTATAACCCTGTTTAACATTGCTTCGCAATAGGTCCTTGCGACACCGGTTCGGATCGCTAGTTGCTCAGGACGTCAGGCGAGTACATTCTCTGATAGTTTTCATTCATATTCAGGCTGGACTCATCTTGATTTACGTGTCGGGTCTTGGATCCACTTGTATTAGTCGGGGCGGAGAAATACTCAAGTAGACATGTAAATATTCCCATATGGAATCATCAGGAATCACTCCCTCTGGTCTAATCTGGAATGATAGCAGCCGCGCACCCAGTACGCGGTGAGCCGTACTTACCCCTAGCCGTTTACATGTCGAAACAAGTATTTCAAAGACACCGAGTTCATTCTTTATAGTCTGGACTCACTTGCATTCTTGTTGGTCTCACTTACATGTTTCTGGACTTGACTCACTACATCTATTTCATGCTGGACTCACTACACGTTCATGTGCACGGACTTGATCTTAGCTTAGATTTTCTGTATCTTGCAGTTATTACTATCTTGCTCTGATATCCATACATCTTTACCTTTATACACCAGTGATTTATATATTTCTTGTCTCATACTTGCTTCATTCTTCTTGCTACTTGCTATAACTGTTTTATAGTTTTTATCATTTAAATGGAACTGCTGTTAGAGATGTACTTGCTCCAGTCCTGACTGGACATATTTTTCAGAGTATCCGGAGGAGTGGTGTCCGACGTTTTATGGACCTGAGCCTGTCGATGGTGTAGACAGGGACCCTCTAGTTTAGGGGTGATCTCCGGGTTGGTAGCCGGGATCACTGAGACCTTGTTGTTATTTTTATTAGCTTTTAGCACCGGATTTGTCTCCGGTTTTGGATTGAGACCTTGTTTGTATATTATTTTTGGATGATGTATTATTATTATTATTGATTTTGTGGTGGTTTTAGTAGTTGTTATTGGTTAGACCTTATAGTTGTTAGCCTTCTGTGTTATCTTATCGTGCTTAGATTCATGATTGAGTACTTGTTATCGTGCTTAGATTCATGATTGAGTACTTGAGATTATCATTATGATATTTGCTCCTCCGTTTGGAGTTGAGATCTTGATAGGTTTATATATTGATTGCGTGGCTGCCCTCCTTTCGGAGAGGTCATGGCAGATTTTTTGTGAGTTATCTAGATAGTTGACCTAGACAGCGTTCTACCGCCGATGCTGCGGCGTAGGCTGGACGTACCCATGACTCATGCCCAATTTTTCGGGTGCGGGTCGTGACACGTTTTTGGTGGCGGCCCATGCAGGTCTCGATTCACAACTAGTGCGATATCATGGTGGTACAACAACTTAGTTGTACTGCTGCGAGCCTGCTGTAGGATCTAGGATCTAGGATGAGAGTGTACTCAATCACGACTAGGAACAATTCCAATCTAATTATTCTAAATTTGCTTCTTTTGAAATATTACCGTCCTTCTTTGATGATATCGTATCTTGCACCGTATTGACTTCTTTTGATCTGTGTTCAGGATGCCTCCGAAGACACGATCCTATCGTACCGTTCCAGCAGTTGCCACCGAGAGGTCTGCTACCTTTCGTCCAGCTCGTATTCAGGCAGCTGCTACCGCTCCACTCACCACTCCTGCGGTTGAGGGAGCATCTGCTTCTCTCGGGGATCCTCCTTCACCTGTCGATCCGAGTACTACCCCAGTCGTTCCGGTGGTTCCTCCACCACTTCTTGCTCCAGTAGATGCCGCGCAGTTGTTTGCGTTCTTCAGGGAGATGATGGACGCGCAGTACCGTCAGGTGGATGTGATGAGGGTGGGCATTGATAACGCCCACCAGGTGGCCATGACGGCAGTGGATAGGGTGGCACAGATCTAGCCACAGGCAGATCAGATTCAGCATCCGATGTAATACCCCGTTCCGCTCAAGCGGACGGCCGACTCAATCGGCAATAGTACAACTGTCCCGACCGGCTTTGCCTCGATTAAGAAACAAAGGATATCCAGACTTGTCCCTACAGGAATCCGGCTTGGACTTTCAGAGGCTCGCTCAGACGTATCGCTCTACCGAGGAGAATCATCGCTAAGGTGGGTGGCTACGGTGAACTTGTCTTTGCTTAGCCAACACACATAAAAATCTGGAATGTTCATGCTAGTCGCTAGGTGAATCACCCCCTGCATGCTAATAAATCCAATGCACCTAGCTAAGGAAATAATCCCAACTTGTATTGCTTGCTAGAACATGAAAATGAAATACTGCTTATATTCAGACCCTCGCATGCTAAGTCCCTAACGGTTTCATCTCTCGGCTTACCTTCGGGTCCGAGCAATCGTGTTTACTTGTGTCCCTTAGAAACGCATGCTTGTCTGCTTATGAATGTCTAACGTTATTATATTGTGCAATGTTTAAGCAATCCTGAACGCATGAATGGAACATAGATGCAATATAAATGAATCATGCTACTGCTTGTCTTGTACTCACGTAGCCTCCGGGCGATAATCACGTAGCCTACGGGCGCACGTAGCCTACGGGCGATATTCACGTAGCCTACGGGCGATAGTCACGTAGCCTACGGGCGCACGTATCCTACGGGTGATAATCACGTAGCCTTCGGGCGAATGAATGTTATTGTTCGATCACGGACAACTTGTGCACAAGGTATAGTTCCTGCGGGCGGCTGCTGGGGCACTGGCACCGTTCCGGCTCCGGACGGAACTAACGTTTAGTCTCACGTACTAGGACAGGGTGGTATGCGGCGCCTAACGTTCTTGCACGTAGCAAACCATCTTCGTCACAGACTAGTGTCCATTATGGCATACGCCAGTGATCACCTTGTACCTAACTTGTTGCATGCTTGCTTGTAAACGAAAGATAAAACATTCATCCTCGCTTAGCGGCTATCCGCGTGCGAGATACTGTATCGTATAAAACAAATGAACTGAACACATGAACGATCATGTTAAAACGACCCTCCTGTTTGCATATGCTTGCCTCCTGAATGTCTATACATGTCTCTGCTCGAATTTATACTGTTTGCCTCAATGTTTTCCTTGGACAGGGAAGGATAAATGGTAAGTTGGTAAGTCTCGCCGTGTTCCCTCAAACATCGCACGGCGCACTGCCCGACACGATAAGCTATTCAATGTTTGCATGAAACTGATCCTAAGGCAACTAGAAAGACAACTTAATAGTTGTGCACGGAACCTGTATTACGTGTTTGGATTTGTCGAGCGGGCGAGTAGCTTCCCCACCAGTGCATTCAATGTACTGATAATCCACCAGTTTGATATGCAGGGTGCGGGAGAACCTCGTTCGGTGCGGACGCCTCCAACGTGCGTGCTAAGGCCAGGAGTTCCCTCTGAAGCCTTGCAACGGTGCGTCCGGGACTGAAGCACATATACAAGACATAAGTTGTGAACATCGCCTGACCATCGCCTGTATAAATCATTCCATAGTTGTAGCCACTTGGCACACTTTTACTGTTTGTGAGAGGCTTGAGCGACTTGTAATCTCGGCTATACGCCGCCTGTAATACATGTTTCATATCAATAAAGAGATTACTTTACTTGTTTCAATGCTTCCGCTATATTTGTCGACTCAGTGAACCTGTTACCGATCGCCTATGCGTTCATGACTCCGCTGCACTCGGACAATCTGTGCGACTCTGTGGCTTAGAATTCTTGCCGCCAGCCAATGAACCATGGCCTTGCACGGGCGTGGCTCACGCTCGTGCGGCATCACGCCCGGATGGGTTAAGCGATCGTTCCGCGGGAGCGCTGGCGAGGGTGATTCCTGCCTAGCGGGAACGGCCGATATAGCCTGCGGGAGATCGGGGCGTGACATCCGAGGCCAGGTAGTATCATTGACTTTCAGAGGATGCGGTCCAAGGAGTTCCGTGGTACAGAAGGGATCCTGTACGCGGATGACTGGATAGAGCAGATCGAGGGGATCTTCGGGCTGGCGTAGATTCCAGACAGCATGCAGATAGAGGCAGCGGGCAGTCAGATGTTCGACCTCGCTTTGATATGGTATCGCACAGATACGAGGATTGCGGCACCAGGGCTTACTTGGGAGGCTTTTAAGAGGCTTTTCAAGGAGAAGTTTTTTCCAGATGTGGCGCTTAGTGCTATAGAGAGCCAATTTGAGGCACTCGTCCAAGGGAGCATGAAAGTGGACGAGTACGCAGCGGAATTCTGCCGTCTGGGCAGATTTGTAGAGGGCTTGAGCGATGCAGCGAAGGCGAGAAAGTTTCGCAAGGGTTTGGTTATGGCGGTCAAGTATTTGACCAGGAGCGACCGCGAGGCGACTTTCGAGCAGATAGTAGGAGATGCTCAGAGAGCAGAGGATGACTTGGAGCTCAAGTCCAAGAGAGGTAGGGATGATTCAGGCTGTGTGAGTGGCAGTGCAGGACCGGCTAAGCGTCCCTATGTGCAGAAGGCAGCGCAGCAGGGTCAGGATCAGAGAGCGCCCACTTGTGCCTACTGCAGGAAGGCAGGACACACTTGGGATGCTTGTAGGAGGAGGTTGAAGGTGTGTTCGTTCTGTGGATCCGCTGCTCACCAGATGCGAGATTGCCCCACTGCACCTCCATTGGGTGGAGCACAGGATCAGAGAGTTGGAGCTAGGCCACCTGTGGCACAGCATCATGTCCCGCACCAGCAGAGGGATACACCCTAGCAGGGCAGGGCGTATGCGTTGACGGTCGAGGAGGTCGATGCTACGGGTGTCGGGTTAGCAGGTTTGTTTCTTTGCTCTTCTTCCTGTCCTTTTCCATTCCTTGTGTGCTTCATTAGTACCTGTTAGATTTTCTTTGTGCTGTGGGAGATAGTGTAGTGACCCTGATTGAGACTGTGATAACACGACCAGTAGGACCCTGATCTTGTATATTTTTTAGGTAGAATTTCTTGACTGTGATTGTTGGGGGTTTGACCTAGAGGGAGTGTGATTGACTTTAAATTTCGAGGACGAAATTTTCTAAGGAGGATAGGCTTGTCACCACCCCATTTCTAGAGCCGGGTATTTTTTTATTTTATTTTTAATTTAGTTAATTGTGTATTATTTATATTTAATTGTATTTATATTTAATTAATGATTGTATTATATTTTTTATTGGTTGTTTTAGGATTTTGGCTAGCCTGGACCCATGTCAGACCCTAGTGGACCCATGTTCGACCCAGCCCATGCCTCTGTGAGACTTATTTTGGGTTTTAGAATATTTATTATATTTTTAGTGGGTTAGTTGGAGAGATTTGGAGTTATTTTGAGTGCTTTTGGAACCCGAAACCCAAAACCGAGTTACGGGAGGGCATTTTGGACATTTGCTAACTTGTGGAACCCTTTATTAGGCATGGCCGGCCCTATTCCCAGCCCTCTCACCCGATCACAGCAGCCCATTCCCGTGAGCACAGCAGCACAGCCCCCTACTTCTTCTTCTTCTTCTTCTTCTTCTTCTTCTTCTTCTTCACTTCTTCTTCTTCTCCACTCATTTTTCTTCTTCCTTTCTCCTTCCTACTTCAAGTAAGCATCCATTTCTCTTCTTTCTTCTTCTATTCTCTATGAATGATTAACCCTAACCCTACATTTTCCCTAACCTAGGTGGGTAGAGCTTAGATTTGGAGTTGGAGCTAGATTTGGGAGCTTGGAAGCTTGGTTTGGGGGATTTGGAGCATTTTGGAGATTTTGGCTTGGGATTCCAACTCCCAAGAGGTAAACCTTAATTTTTCCTTTGTAATTACTTTTATATAGTGTAATTAATAGTTTAGAACCTTTCTAGACCCTTAGGCTACCCGTGGGAGGAAGTTGGAACTAGTTTGGTTGGGTTTGGAGACTTTAACACTAGGTTTTGTGTCAATTTCGGGTGAAATCCGAATTTGACCCAATTTTGGATGATACCCTAGGTTAGACGGACCTAGGTAGACATTGTCGGATGTCTTGAGGGTGAGTGCGTGTCTCCGTTCGGACACGGGAAGGCATGTCGCGGAAAAACGGGCATTTCGGGCGAATTTAGGGCTTTTCGTCGTCGCCGATTCTAAGTGCGTGTGCGTTTCCGCCACGAGCCTAGAATCGACACGGGAGCACTTTTTCTAGGATCTAGGCATCGTTTAGAATGCGTGGGTAAATTTTGGGCCGATTCTGAGTTCGTTTGGTGTGCGTTTCAGTAGGTTTTCCGAACCGCGCACAGCGTGTTTGTCGAAATGACCGAACGACCATTTCGACTTGGTTTCCTTGTTTCGGGCTTGTGCGTGCGTTGGGTTAGTATCGGGGAGTGTGTGCTAGAGTTTTTGAGTTATATTTTATATATTTTAGGGTGTTGGTGAGTGTCGGGGTCGTTGGGCGTGAGTGGGGTGTGTTGTTGTGTGTTGTGGTTGAGTGGTGTTGTGTCTCTCGATATATATTTATAAGTGTCTATATATATATATATATATTTATATATATATGTATGTGTGTTTATGTATATATATTTATATATATATGTGTGTATTTATATCTATGTGCTTGTGTATGTATATGCCTATGTGTGTATATATATATATGTAGATGTGTAAGAGTGTGTGTGAGTGTGTTGATATATATATATATATATATATATATATATATATATATATATATATAAACACATACACAATATATATATATATATATATATATGATTATGAGTTTGTGTGTATATATGTATATATATATTTATTTATATATATATATATATGAGTGTTGTGTGTGTGTGGTTGTGTGTTTGTGAGAGTGTGTGCTAGTGTGTGTGAGAGTGTGTGTGCTAGTGTGTGTGAGAGTGTGTGTGTGTGAGTGAGGGTATATATATATATATATATATATATATATATATATATATATATATATATATATATGCTTGAGAGTGAGTGTATGTATATATATATTAGTGTGTATATATATATATATATATATATATATATATATATATATATATATATATATATATATATATAGATATATATGTGTGTTTATATATATATAGATATATGTATATAATTATATGTGTGTGTGTGTGTGTGTGTGTGTGTGTGTGTTGATATGTGTTTGAGTGTGTGTGTGTGTGTTAGATTATATATATATATATATATATATATATATATATATATATATATAAGTTAGTGTGTATATATATATCTATAGAGTTATATATATGTATATATATGTATGTATATTTATATAGTGTTATATATATATGTATATAGGTGTGTGTGTGTGTGTGTGAGAATGAGAGAGGGGGGGGACTGAATCTGGAACAGCAGCAGCAGCATGCTGCTGCCAGTGCAGCAGCCATAGCAGCAGGTGCAGCAGCAAGGAGCAGCAGCAGCAGCTCCAGCACAGGCAGCAGCAGCAAGCATGGGCAGCAGTAGCAGCAGGTTGAGAGCTAGCAGCAGCAGTATGCGAGATATATATATATATATATATATATATATATATATATAGATAGATGGATAGAGTTAGATAGTTAGTTACATATATAGATAGAAAGTTAGATAGATTGATAGATAGGTAGATATCTAGATAGTTATATAGATGGATAGATTAATAGGTAGATGGATAGATAGACGGATTGATAAATAGATTAGATAGATACATAGGTAAATAGATACCAAGATAGTTAGAGATAAATAGACAGATACTTTATAGATATAGATGGATTGCTATATAGATAGATAGGTAGATGTATAGATAGTTAGAGAGATAGATAGATAGGTAGTTTGATAGATAGATAACTAAATAGATAGTTGGGTAGATAGTTAGATAGATAAATACTAGATAGTTAGATAGATAGTTAGATACCTAGATAGATGCATAAGATAGATAGATATATAGATAATAGATAGGTAAATTGATAGATAGACATATAGATAGATAGGTAATAGAAAGATAGATAGATATATAGTTATATAGCTAGCTAGATAGATAGATTCATAGATAGGTAGATAAATAGTTGGATAGTTAGATGGTTAGATAGAATGATAGATAGATGGGCAGATTTAGAAAGATAGCTAGATATCTAGATATAGATATATTTATATATTTGAGGGTAAGGTAAGGTATGTGAGATATATATGAAGATACCTAGGTATATGCCTATATGTATTAGATATATATATTTTAGCCTAGATTATAGCTAGATATATTTGTTTATGCATAGTTAGTTAGCTAGAGGGGTAATCGGATTGAGTTTAGAGCGGTATCTCAATACCTTGAGATACCGAGGTATTTTAATACCTTAAGATAACCAAGGTATTGGGTTTCGAGCGAAGTTTTTGAGCAATAGCCTAGGAATAGTATTGGAGTGATTTTTATATGCTTATGTGTATATATTTACGCGTGCTAGCATAGGTTTTAGCGGGTATAGGCGGGACGTATAGCGTAGGATGAGGTATCGGATACCGAGGGTATCCCGGTATCTCAAGGAGGCGAGTTTGAGAGTTTTCTAGCTTAATGAGCTCAGTTTGACCTAGAATTTCAGGAGCACCCTAGTTTGACCCAGACTTGACCGTAGTTGACTCGGTTGACCGCCAAAGTCAACTTTTGACCTAGTTTTGACCCAGAGTTGACTTTTTGGACCCAGAGTTGACTTTTTGGACCTAGAGTTGAGGGAGCTTCAGTTTCTCTCGGAGATCCCCTTACTCCCATTGATCCGAGAGCCACCCCAGTTGTCCCGGTGGTACCTCCTCTACCACCGCCTGCGCCAGTAGATGCTACGCAGTTGTTCGCATTCTTTCGAGAGATGATGGATGCGCAGCACCGCCAGGCAGATGTTATGAGGATGGGCATTGAGAATGCTCATCAGGTGGCTATGACAGCGGTCGACAGAGTGGCTCAGATCCAGCCACAGCCAGAGCAGGCTCAGTATCCTAGGCTGGGTACTATTATCGATTTTCAGAGGATGCGGCCTAAGGAGTTCCGCGGCACAGAGGGGATCCTGTACGCCGACGACTGGATCGAGCATATAGAGGGCATCTTTAGGCTGGCGATGATCCCAGCCAGCATGCAGATCGAGGCAGCGGGCAGCCAGATGTTCGACCTTGCCCTTACTTGGTACCGCACAGAAACGCGGATAGCAGTTCCGGGACTGACTTGGGAGGCTTTCAAGAAGCTTTTCAAGGAGAAGTTCTTCCCGGATGTGGCTCTCAGTGCTTTAGAGAGTCAGTTCGAGGCGCTCGTCCAGGGGAGTATGTCAGTGGACGAGTATGCAGTAGAGTTCTGCCGTTTGGGCAGATTTGTTGAGGGGTTGTCTGAGGCAGCAAAGGCGCGGAAGTTCCGTAAGGGCTTGGTCATGGCGGTCAAGTCCTTGACTAGGAGCGACAGCGAGGCGACCTTCGAGCAGATTATCAGCGACGCGCAGAGGGCTGAGGATGACCTAGAGCTGAAGACCAAGAGGAACAGAGATGCTTCAGGAGCAGGCAGCAGTGCAGGCCCAGCCAAGAGGCCATTCCAGCAGACCCAGCAGCACCAGGGTCAGGGTTGTGCGCCCTTCCGGCAGGCGCCCCAGCAGCAGAGGCAGGGTCAGCAGCAGGGCCAGAGGTAGCCCATCCTTTGCCCTTTCTGTAGAAAGCAGGGGCATGGATGGGACATCTGCAGAAAGAGGCTGGACAGATGTTTATTATGTGGCGCAGCAGATCACCAGCTGAAGGATTGTCCTTCAGCGCTTGCCCGAACAGCTCAGGGCAGAGGAGCCGCTCAGAGGGCACCAGCCAGAGCACCTACAGCGCAGCAGAGAGGACAGCCTTTGCAGACTCAGCAGCAGAGGTTCGCCCAGCACCAGCAGCAGCACCGAGGAGGACAGCAGGGGCGAGCTTTTGCCCTGACAGTGGATGAGGCCGAGCTAGTTGGTGATATGATCTCAGGTTCTGTTCTTCTTGATTCCATTCCAGCTCTTGCTTTATTTGATTCTGGTGCTTCCCATAGCTTTGTGTCTGTATCTTTTGCTGTTAGACACCATCTTGTTGCTGAACCTTTAGCTAGACTCTGCAAGATCACGACCGGGGGTGGTATCATCCTAGTCCGTGATGTCTACAGAGACTAGAGAGTTACCTTGGGAGGCCGGGAGTTGAGTGTGTGCCTACTCGTAATGCCACTTTCGAGCTACGATATTATACTCGGGATGGATTGGTTGAGTACGCATTGTGCTAGTATAGATTGTCGTGGAGGCAGAGTTTTGTTTAGTCCGCCGGGTAAGCCAGAGGAGCAGCGGAGCAGACCGAGGGAGTCTTCTGCGGAGCCCTGGTGGTAGAGCCGAGGTTGCTACATCCACTGATAGAGGAATACATGGATGTCTTTCTGGAGGAGTTGCCAGGGTTACCTCCGGACAGAGATGTGGAGTTCTCTATAGACTTGGTGCCAGGCGCGGAGCCGATATCCCAGCACGTTTATAGAGTCAGCAACAGTGAGCTGATAGAGTTAAAGAAGCAGGTGGATGAGCTTCAGGATAAGGGATTTATCAGATCTAGTTCTTCTCCGTGGGGTGCTCCGGTACTTTTTGTGCCGAAGAAGGATGGGTCGATACGGATGTATATCGACTACAGGGCTCTGAACAACCTCACAATCAAGAACAAGTATCAGCTGCCGCGTATTGATGATCTTTTTGACCAGTTGAGCGGAGCGAGGGTGTTTTCCATGATTGATCTGAGGACAGGCTACCACCAGGTGAAGGTCAGGAAGGAGGATATTCCGAAGACAGCTTTTCGGACCAGATATGGACAGTATGAGTTCTTGGTGATGCCGTTTGGGTTGACTAATGCCCCGGCAGTGTTCATGAATCTGATGAACAAGGTGTTCCATCAGCATCTGGACAGGTTTGTGGTGATGTTTATAGATGACATCTTGGTGTATTCGAAGACCCCATAGGAGCACGAGGAGCATCTGAGGATAGTGCTGGAGACTCTCAGGAAGGAGAAGCTTTATGGAAAGCTTTCGAAGTGTGAGTTCTTCCTTGACAAGGTTGAATTCCTTGGTCATGTGGTGACTGGAGAGGGTATCTCGGTGGATCCGAGAAAGATCATGGCAGTTGAGGCATGGAGTGCTCCGAGTTCAGTAGCAGAGGTCAGGAGTTTCCTGGGACTGGCAGGTTACTACAGGAGATTTTTTCAGGATTTTTCCCGGATTGCAGAGCCGTTGTCCAGGCTGACTCGGAAGGACGTGGAGTTTGTTTGGTCAGAGGAGTGCCGGATCGCCTTTGATGAGATGAAGAGGAGGTTGACGACAGCTCCAGTGTTGACGTTGCCATCAGGTTCTGGAGGTTTCACTATCTATAGTGATGCATTGGGGAAGGGACTGGGTTGTGTGTTGCAGCAGAATGGGAGGATGATTGCCTATGCTTCCAGGCAATTATGTCATCATGAGAAGAACTACCCTACCCACGATTTGGAGTTAGAAGCAGTCATCTTTGCTCTGAAGTTGTGGAAACACTATTTATACGGAGAGCGTGTGGAGATCTTCACAGACCACAAGAGCTTGAAGTATGTGTTTATCCAAAAAGAGCTGAACATGAGGCAGAGGAGATGGTTGGAGTTGATGAAAGACTTTGACCTATCGTTGCAGTACCATCCAGGGAAGGCGAACGTAGTTGCGGATGCGTTGAGCAGGTATCCGGTAGCTATGTGCCTGACTACAGATCGTTATCTTCTGGCAGATCTAGAGAGCTTGGGCATTGAGGTGATAGTGCCTGGAGTTGAGATGCAGATGTGGGGACTGCAGATTCAGTCAGAGTTGGTAGACCGGATCAGGGCTACACAGTTTGAGGATGAGTCCCTGAGGAGCATCAGGGCGCAGGTTCAGATGGGATTGTCAGATGACTTCACCATTGTTGATGATGGTTTATTGCGGCACGGTACCAGGTTGTGTGTGCCGAGTGGGTCGTTGCACGAGGAGGTTCTCCAGGAGGCACATCGATCCCAGTATTCTATGCATCCAGGTGCCAACAAGATGTATAGAGATCTGAGACAGCATGTATGGTGGTACGGGATGAAGCGGGAGGTAGCACGCTTCGTATCCCGATGCTTAGTGTGCAAGCAGGTGAAGGCGGAGAGGCAGAGGCCAGGAGGATTGCTCCAGCCGTTACCCATTCTGGAGTAGAAATGGGAGCATGTGACCATGGATTTTATTTTTGGACTTTCCCGTTCTCCAGGAGGGAAGGATGCGATTTGGGTCATCGTGGACAGGTTGACGAAATCGACCCACTTTCTACCATTCAAAGTGGGTACGTCTACAGAGAGACTAGCAGAGATGTATGTGCGCCAGATAGTCAGACTGCATGGAGTCCCTGTGAGCATAGTATCAGATCGGGACAGTCGCTTTACTTCCCATTTCTGGAGGAGTCTGCAGGCTAGCTTGGGCACCCAGCTCAAGTTTAGTACTGCATATCACCCACAGACAGATGGTCAGTCAGAGAGGACCATTCAGACACTTGAGGACATGCTTCGCACTTGTGTTTTGGATTTCAGAGGCTCTTGGGAGGATCACTTGCACTTGGTAGAGTTTGCTTACAACAACAGCTACCAAGCCAGTATCGAGATGTCACCTTTCGAGACGTTGTATGGACGGAGGTGTCGCACTCCGTTATCATGGGATGATGTAGGCGAGAGAGCTTTGCTTGTCCCGGAGATGGTGGTTGATGCAGCGGAGAAGGTCAAGCTCATTAGAGATAGACTTCGGGTGGCGCAGGACAGGCAGCGGCATTGGACCGATAGCCACCGGAGACCTTTGGAGTTCGAGGTATAGCTTAGAATCTAGATTTTGTTCTTGTGTTTGCTTGTGATTGCTTGTTTTAGACTAAGTGCAGAGACCTTGTTTGTGCTAGGTTGGAGATCTGGTGTTCCTGAGGATTTCTCCGACGCGGGGCACTATTCGCTTCGGTGGAGGCGGGAAGCTTAGCCCACGTTTCGTCGGACCCTTCCGTATTCTTAAGAGGGTTGGCGCCGTGGCGTATAGGCTTGAGTTGCCGCCTACGCTGGAGGGAGTTCATGATGTGTTCCACGTGTCGCAGTTGAGATGGTACGTGGCGGATCCCAGTCACGTATTGGATCACTCGGAGATCGTGGTGGGCCCTACTCTTAGCTATCCAGAGCAGCCGGTGGAGATTCTAGATCGGCGGGAGAAGGTGTTGAGGAACCAGACTATTCCCTTGGTTCGCGTCGCGTGGAGGCATCACACTCCAGGTGAGTCGACCTGGGAGAGGGAGGATGAAATGCGCGAGCGATACCCCTATCTTTTCGAGCCCTGAGGTATGGTTCTTTCTTTTCATTCCTGTCCTAGTTTCGTCTTTTTAATTTCGAGGACGAAATTATTTTAAGGAGGGTAGGCTTGTCACTACCAAATTCTAGAAAATAGGGTTATTTCTTTTATTTTTATTTGGTAAATTGTGTATTGTATTTAATTATTTATATTTATATTTATTTAGTGATTATATTATTTTTTTAATAATTGTTTTAGGGTTTTGGCTAGCTTGGACCCATGTCAGACCCTAGTGGACCCATGTCCGATCCGACCAACACCCTTGTGAGAATTATTTTGGGCTTAGGAATATTTATTATATTTTTAGTGGGTTAGTGGGAGAGATTTGGAGTTAGTTTGAGTGCTTTTGGAACCCCGAAACCCAAAACCCAAGTTAGGAGGGCATTTTGGTCATTTGGACTTATGTAACCCTTTATTTAGGTGTGTGGCCGGCCCCTACCTACCCATTTCCATGAGAACCAGCAGCCCCACACCCGACAGCAGCCCCCATCTTCATATTCCACTTCTTCTTCTTCTCCACTTCTTCTTTCTTCTTCTTTCTTCTTCAAGGTGAGTTCTTCTTCCTTTTTCTTCCTTCTTTCTTCCATTCCTTCTTCTTTATGCTAACCCTCATCTTGTATTTTCTCTAACCTAGGTGTATGGAGCCTAGATTTAGTGTGGAGGCTAGAATTGGAGGCTTGGAGCTTGAGGGAGGTGGTTCCACGTAGATCGGAGACCTTGGCCTTGGAATTCCAACTTCCAAGAGGTAAACCCTAACTTTTACCTTGCTAATTACTTTTATATAGTGTAATTAGTGTTGTAGAACCTTCCTAGATCCTAAACCTACCCGTGGGAGAAAGTTGGAACTAGTTTGGTTGAGTTTAGAGACTTTGACATTAGATTTTGTGTCAATTTTGGGTGGAATCCAAATTTGGCCCAATTTTGGATGATGTCCTAGGTTAAACGGACCTAGGTAGACATTTTTGGGTGTCTAGAGAGTGAGTGCGTGTCTCTGTTCGGACACGGGAAGTCGTGTCGCGGAGAAACGGGCGTTTCAGGCAAAATTGGGATTTTTCGTCGTCGCCAATTCTAAGTGCTTGCGCGTTTTCTCCACGGACCTAGAATCGACGCGGAAGCACTTTTTCTAGGATCTAGACATCGTTTAGAATATGTGGGTAAATTTTGGGCCTATTCCGATTTCGTTTGGTGTGCGTTTCAGGAGATTTTTTGAACCGTGCACCACGTGTTCGTCGAAATGACCGAACGGCCATTTCGGCGTGGTTTCCTTGTTTTGGGCTTGTGCGCACGTTGGGTTAGTATCGGGAAGTGTGTGCTAGAGTTCTCGAGCTATATTTTATATATTTTAGGGTATTTGTGAGTGTCGGGGTCGTTGGGCATGAGAGGGGCGTGTTGTTTGTGTGTTGTGTGCATTGTGTGGTGGTTGGGTATATGTGTCTATATATGTATATATATATATTTATATATATATGTATGTGTGTTTATGTATATATATATATATATATATATATATATATATATATATATATATATATATATATATGTGTGTGTGTGTGTATTTATATCTATGTGCTTGTGTATGTATATGTCTATGTGTATATATATATATGTATATGTGTAAGTGTGCTTGTGTGTATATATGTATATATATATATATATATATAGGTGTATGTGTATATATATATTTGATGAGTGTGTGTGTGTATATATATATATATATAAATAGGTTCTATATATATATATATATATATATAGCTATGTATATAATTATGTGTGTGTGTTGATATGTGTTTGAGTGTGTGTGTGTGTGTGTGTATTAGTGTTTGTGAGTGTGTTAGTGAGTGTGTTAGAGTATATATAAGTGTGTATATATATATCTATCTAGTAGTATATATATATATATATATATATATATATATATATATATATATATATATAGAATGATATATATATATATATGAATATAGGAGTGTGTGTGTGTGTGTGTGTGTGTGTGTGTGTGTGTGTGTGTGTGAGAGTAGGAGGGGGGAAGAAACAGCACAGCAGAGGCAGCAGTTGCTGCTGCACTGCAGCAGCAGCACAGCAGCAGCAAGGAGCTGCAGCAGCAGCCACAGTATCAGCAAGCAGCAGCAGCAGCAGTACAAGCTCCAGCATGCAGCGAGGAGCGTGGTGAGGTTTGGATATATATAGGTGGTTATATAGATTGTTAGATAGATTAGTTAATAGATAAGTAAATAGATTAAATAGTTACCTAGATAAATAGGTAGATAGTTAGATTTATAGATACTTAGATAGGTAGATGGATAATTAGATAAATAGATAGGTAATTGATAGGTAGATAGATAGTTATAACTAGATCTAAGATAGATATATATATACCTATAGCTAGATAGATACTTAGATACCTAGATATAGTTATATATACATATATATGTTTATGTGTTGGGTAAGGTAAATGGGTATTTGTATATGTGTGTGGATATATATATATATAGGTATATACATACTTAGATATATAAATATATGATAGATAAATATATTTTCTAGCCTAGATTAATAACTAGGTGTATAATTATTAGCTAGATAGCTAGTTAGAGGGGTTTGAGAGCGGTATCTCAATACCTTGAGATACCGAGGTATCTCAATACCTTGAGATATCCAAGGTATTGAGTTTCGAGCGGGGTATTTGAGCATTAGCCTAGGAATTGTATTGTAATAATTTTTATATGTTTATGTATATATATTTACGTGTGCTAGCATAGGTTTTAGCGGGTTTAGGTTGGGTGCATGGCCTAGGGAGAGGTATCGGATACCGAGGGTATCCCGGTATCTCGATTAGGCGAGTTTGAGAGTTTAGTAGCTTAATGAGCTCGGTTTGACCTAGAATTTCAGGGGCACCCTAGTTTGACCTAGATTTGACCATAATTGTCCCTGTTGACCGTAAAAGTCAATGTTTAACCTAGTTTTGACCTAGAGTTAACTTTTTGGACCACAGGTTGACTTTTTGACCCAAATTTTACCGGTTTGACCCGTCGACCTAGAATAGCCCTAGAAGACTTTTTTAATTATTTTATATCAGTTTAAATGCTTAGAACCTTGTTTAATTCTGCTTTTCGCATTAGGTCCTTGCGACACCGGTCCGGATCTCGATCCTCATCAGTTGCTCAGGACATCAGGCGAGTACCTACATCTGATAGTTTTCATTTCATGATAGCGTTTATATCACCTGTTCTAAAACTGTAATACTTGATTCTGACACATTGTTACACGAGCTGGTACTAGTGGATCCCGTCATGAGATGCTATCTCCCTTACCGTGTTCAGCGGGTACTCTATTACGTGTATTTCATCATGTGCTTCGGGTATTGATTCTCATGTGCTATCATGTGCTTCTTGTGCTCTCGCCTTCATGTGCGTGAGCTACTTATCATGTACGTAGCGTGTTGTGGTTGGATCTAATGGTATTAGTGGGGGAGGGGAGTAGGAGTTGGTTATGTGATCAAAGCCAAACAGTATTCATGTGTATGTCGGTTATGCAACTCACGTATAACGGAGTTATTGTAGTATTTTTCATGTGCAACCTAAGCCGATCATATAACGAACTTGTGCTCAAGGCACTTAGCTAGTATTCATGTTTCTCACCTACAGTTACTTTTCCACTACTTGTATTGTTCTCCAGTTTACTTTGCAGCTACTTATTGTGCTCCAGCATATATTTATTTCCTGTGCATCTTGTATACTTTTCTATTGCTCGTCATATACACCTTACCATGTATTTGGAGTTGCTTTCAGAGTTATGTACTTCGCTCCAGTCCTGACTGGGCATATTTTTTTCAGAGGATCCTGAGGACTATTGCCCGACGTTCTACGGGCCGGGTGTTGACGAGGGTTGTGACCCCGAGATCGAGGAGGAGTGCGCCGATGAGACGCCTATAGCACCCTAGTTAGCTAGGTGGATTTCTAGGGATGTTCCCAGTTGTTATTTTTGGATGATTGTACTTATTCTTTTGATATTGTGAGATGTTGTAGCTATTTGGCCTTGGACTGTATATTTTTGGATATTGTCTTGCTCTCTTTGGTTTGGTTTCCTTTTTGATATCATATCGTGCTTTATTCTTCCCCTAGATTTGTGATTGAGAATTCATATATATATATTGCGTGGTTGCCCTCCTTTTGGAGAGGATTATTCATATATGTATTGCGTGGTTGCCCTCCTTTTGGAGAGGTCATGGCGGATTTTTCTGTGAATTATATAGATAGTTGGTTGACCTAGAACGGACCTTTACAGCGTTCTACCGCCGATTCTGCGGCGTAGGCTGGACGTACCCACGGCTCATGCCCGATTTTCGGGTGCGGGTCGTGACAAGATGGATCAAGGAGCCAAGATGAAGCTGTGGTGTGACAACCATTCAGCCATCAGTATCGCCAACAATCCAGTGCAGCATGACAGGACCAAACACATCAAGATCGATAGGTTCTTCATCAAGGAGAAGTTGGACAGTGGACTACTGGAACTAGGTCACGTTCCAACCATGGATCAGGTAGCAGACAGTCTGACCAAGGGACTTAGCTCTGTAGATATGATTAGAGGATGTGACAAGATGGACTTAGTGAATATCTTTTGTCCATCTTGAGGAGGAGTGTTGGTATATTAGAATGTATTAAAAAAATTTATGTAAGATGGAGGATTGTAAAAATATATATATATATATAGCCAAGAGATTATAAAATAAATAAAAAGAACTCCAAAATATTCTACAATAAGACAAGTCTATTACCCACAAAATAATCTTATACGTTTCTTTAGAAACTCCCTCTCTTGCCCATCACTGCCTAAGCCAATATCTTGGCATCAATTATGGGGTCAAGATGAAGATTGGCGTAAGATTTATAAATGTGGTCATACAATCAACGGAGTCGTTACTATTAAAGACAAATCCTACAGCTATACCACAGTTGTTCTAGCCGTTATACACATTCCATTATAGGAGTTTTTCCTTCTTTAAAATCCTAACATTGTACACTTTCCATATTTCTCATTCATTGTAAAGTGTATAAATTGAGGCTTATCTTTAATGAATAAACGTCACAAATTATTCCAATCTTTCTTGTTGACATGGTATCAAAGCCAGCTCTAGATGAAGTTCTCCAACACTGCTACCTCGGTTCAAACTTCAAATCTTCATTGACTGATCTGAGACCACCCGCTGCCAATCTGCTTCATATTTCTCTCCGCCACTCTTAACAGGAAATGACATCTGATCACACACCGGCCCAGCCAATTTTTCTAAACTTGAAGGCAACAACTATATTCATTGGTCGTTTCTTATTTGAAGCTTTTTAAAAGGAAAGGGTTTATGGAAATACATCATTGGTAGTGAAATTTGTACTGATGCAAAAGATGCTAAATTTATCGATTGAGAAATCAACAATTACAAAATTCTCACTTAGATTGCAAATACTGTTACTCCATCAATTAGTATGCAACTTGCTAGATTCGAAACAACAAAAGAAGCTTGGAATTTTTTTAGCACATAGGTATATCCAAACTATTTTTGCTCAAAAAATATAAATTAGAACAGGATATACGTTCATTGAAACAACAAAAGCAACAGTCAATTTCAGATTTTTATTCAAAGATGTTTATTATCTGGGATCGATTGGCTCTAATGGAACCTAAACGGACATCTGACGTTGCACTTTGGTTCAAATTTCGTGAAGAATTGGTTCAGCTTTTGATGGCTCTGCGTGATGAGTTTGAAATTGTTAGAGCATCCATTCTTCACCGAACACCACTCCCTACAGTTGATGTTGCACTATCAGAACTACTATCTGAGGAGACTCGTAAAAGTCTTATTTCAAATATTGACCCCTCAATTTTTGTTGCCTCTGCTCCTCAAAATTCAAATTTTCGGAAGGTAAATTCCAACAAAATTGTACATTTTTCTGTGACTTATCAAAGGTAAAGTGCAACTATTGTAAAAAAATTGGACACATGGTCAGTAATCGCACTTTTTCGACATCCAGAAACATGCTAGAAAGAAAGAAATCTACAAGTACTTTTATGGCCACCTCTGCGTCACCATCCATTTAACATAGTACTCTATCTGTTGCTGATATTCAGGAAATGATCAACCAGGTTCTTTCTATTGGTAACAAGTCCACTATCGTCTTCACTGTCGTCTCTGCATTATCGGCCTCTTCAGGTATATATTCTACTAGCGGGTTTATTGACTCTGGTGTATTAAACCATATGACTCATAAATCAAAAAAAAAAAAAAAAAATTCAAAAATTTATCTCATCTTTCCTCATCTCCTATAATTCATACTACTGATGGTAATACTATTAATGCAAGTCTTATTGGCTCCATTAAAACATCTACTAAACTGACTATTCCAGATGTTTATCTTGTACCAAAACTATCAATAAATATTATATCTGTTGGTCAATTATCTGATCAAGGATTTGATACTAACTTTTCATCTTCTGGTTGGATCATTCAGGACCAATCAACGGGAAAGCAAGTTGGAACATTCTGTAAAGTTGGTCGCATTTTTGTTCTGGACACACTTTACATCCCATCCGCATTGGTACCTCATTTATTGCTATAACAATTTCTTCATCTCCTTTCATGTTTTGGCACTCCAAATTGGGTCATGTTTTTTTTTTCTCAACTTCAATATATGATAAATAAAGGACTATTGGGCTCTGTCCATATAGATAAAGAACAATAACGTGTTGCTTGTAAATTAACTAAACAACCAGCTCTTCCTTTTAATAATAGTATAACTTCTTATCACCTTTTGATATTGTGCATTCTGATATTTGGGAAAAAGCTCCAATAAAGTCCATAGGTGGTGTCCAATATTATGTACTTTTTGTCGATGACTATTCTAGCTATACATGGACCTATTTATTACATTCTCGTTCAGATTTTTTAAAAGTATATATTGAATTTTGCACAATGGTCAAAACACAGTTTTCAAAAACCATCAAAAAACTTAGGTCGGACTCTGGAGACGAATATATATCCAAAATTTTTCTTGATTTTTTGAAATCTCAAGGGACCATTCCTCAATTATCATGCACTGAAACACACCTAAACAAAACAGTGTAGGGGAACGCAAATGCCGTCATATTGTGAAAATTGCTCATACTTTACGTCTTTCTTTCTCAGTTCCTCGTACCTTTTGGGGAGAGTCTGTTCACATTTATACTTAGATCATAAATCGTATCCCTTCTTTAGTCACTAACGGGACATCACCCTTTGAATGGCTTTATTATACCCCTCCTGATTACAATCTTACTATACTTTTACACCCTTACTAATTGGTCTTTTCCATTCAATTTTCTTTGCCGAATTGACTAGAAAAGAATCCCTCAATATCAGTACCGGTCAATATCGAGTATTAGTCGGTATCGGATCGGGACATGCCAAACCGTATCAGTATCGGCCGTATCGGATCGATATCGGCCGATACTGCAAACTATGCTTTGAAGACACCATGTCCATGGGCCAACGAGATGGTGATCAGATGGAACCACGATGGAAGCCACCTTGACCGCTTTAGTATACTGATCCTTGTTACCATTTCATAGTTTCTTTTGATCCATCCAGAAAGTACATTAACAAATAAGATGTTTTCAGCAAATAACAAAGAAGGTTATCACTAGTATTAAACATTACAAATTCAACATGTACAACTTGAAGAAAAACCAGTGTTAGAAACATGATGCTTACGTCTAGTTCCGCAAGCACTTCCTGACAAAGTAACTTAGTTTGCTCCGGATATAGCAGTCCCAAAATATGCTAGCCTTGGATAATTGACATCGCCAATATGTGAGAATTTCCCAGAATAATATATCAGGATTTGCATAAATGGACTATGAGAGTTAGTTTCTGCATCTCTATAACATTTCTGAACAAGCATTCCTTGGTATGAAACTAACTCATAAGTGAAAGATATTCAAATATAAAATCATAGTGGAGGAAGGTCAATAAACTATAGGATTCAAAAGCGAACTTGAGACCCAACTGAACGCAAATTGCACTTCAAAATATATGTTCCTCTTAGATTTATACACCTAATAATACCTTCCCATCAAAGTTTAACTTGGTGCAGCCTGGTGCATCAGAGAGTTTGAACCCACGGGACACTAAAATCGAAACACGACCCAAAAAAATATGAATTGTTGCATATATATATATATATATATATATATATATATATATATATATATATATATAGCGGTTTTACTTCCTTCTGTTTCATCTCATACATTGTTTGATAATTGAGCTATTCACGCATTTGCATGGTCTGGAAAAACACATGCACAAGATTTGGCATTCCCTCAAAACGGTATTCCAGGGCACTGGAACCGCATCGACCCGGGTGGGGGAATATTTGATCGTGTTTGGCGCGATGCATTGTGGGACCTTCAGCGGGGATTGCTACCCGGGCTGATAGGGCGTGCCGCAATGCCTTGGATAAGTCCCCATGGTGTCGATCACACCAATGATCGCATATAGATAAAACACATGCAAATCCTTTGTCTTGTGCAGATGGTAAGTAACTTGTGTTTCTGTGAAGGGAAGGAGCACATCGGTTGAGTAAGCAACCGATGTGCTATATGGTTTCTATGTTATTTTTTTCCTTAAAAACATGCAACTGATATGAACTGAATTCACTTAGTTCTTAATAGCAAGATCATTTTAATTCATACTCGTCCCTAATAAGCAAGTGTTGATTTAGGCTAGTGGGTTCGTCCCGCTCACCAGTACAGCTGAGTGTTGACCCACATTATGGGCAAATATTTTAGGCACTCGCTAGTGGATAGGCAAGGAGGCGTTAGAAGCTCTTCTATTTTGAAGTATAGTTGAAGCTAGTTCATTTTGGAGGCGTGAATTTTCAATCTATATAAGGACGTAATGTACGGACGACAAGGCTTATCTGATGGAGAGAGCGCTACATTTTGAGTATTTCTTTTGTAATACAATCAATGTAGCCTAGAGGAACATCAAATGTAAACTCTATATAAATTACTCTAAATTATCAATGAAAAGCATATTTTCTTCCTATACTTTGTGTTTAACTCTCTGTGAATGTGTTTTCTAACTTGTGTTTCAAAATGGATTCCAATCACTACACATTCCTGCCTTGTACGAGCGCAACTAAGGCTTGCATGACATCACACCCAAGCGAGGACGATCGGTTCCATAAAGGATCCAAGCGAGGATGATCGACCCTTGCGGGATCGGGGCGTGAGAAGTTGGTATCAGAGCACGGCTTCACTTCCATGAGTTTCAAAAGATTTTCTAAAAGTTTGATTCGCCTCTCGATTGAATGCATTCGGTGTCCGCTGCACGAGATAGATCGCCCATTACAATGAGCCCATAGATAAAAAAAAAAAATTTGGAGTGTTGACATGTTACTCTCTTTTATAGCAATGGCAAAAAAAAATGTTGTCGCTGCAAGCAGTGCTCAGCCTATCCAGGACGATCCGACAAGTTTTGGAGAATCCGGAGGGGCGAATTCAAACGATATGATGGAGAGGCTCATGCAGTTAATGCAGATGTAGCAACAGCAGGATGCCACTCAACTGGCACAGATTCAGGTACAGTTTACTACGCAACAAAAGCTGATGGACACCATCAGGCAATTGATTGCATCTTTGGTGTCCAGAAATGGTACAGCTACGACGACGCCTATTACACCGTCAATCGTGGCGGTAGAAGATGAATTAGAGAAAATGCAGCCTTCCACTAAGAATTCCTGCAGGGCAGCTGAGTTCAGCAAGATGCACCCACCCACATTCAACTAGCGAGCAAAACCGGACATGGTGATGGGATGGATGACGAAACTTGAAGAACCCTTCAACCTTGTCAGAATTAAAGGGTCCAAACGAGTGGCGTGTGCATCGGTACAACTAGAACTGCGGGTGCATGATTGGTAGGAAGCCACCAAGCAAGGGATTTATGACGCAAATCCCAACTGTAAAATTACTTAGGAGAAGTTCAAATCTGCCTTCAGTGAACAATAGATCCCTAAGGCAGTAAGGCAACAAAAAGAAGACGACTTCAGCAATCTGGTACAAGGAAGTATGTATGTTGATGACTATGATTCAGTGTTCGTACGACTTGCCAAGTTTATCGTACACTTCTTGCCTAACCAGCAGGCGTGGTGCTATCATTTTCAGAAGGTCTTGAATGACAACTACGTTGGGATGTCATAAATCAAAAGTGCCAGACCTACCAGGTGTAACGCCCCGCAATCGTACGGTACGTTACGCTGAGTCGGATTGAATGAGGCAATAGCAGGTTATATTTCAATTTGTTGGATTTGAGAACAAGTATTGATTGAGTTGGTTTTATGTGCAAATCACTAGCGAAGTTCGATAGGAATCAGGTGTTCGTTCAGAGCAGTACGCAGATAGCTGAATTGGAGCGATAATGCCGTCTTACTTAGTCCGATCGGTCAAATGATTTGGAGAAGCACGGCCTGCTCGCATAGTCATACCAAATGAGTAGATCGTGCTTTGTATCGGGCCACGGGTTCAAGGGATCAGCCGTATCGGCAGGACATGATGCTTAACAGAATCAAACTTGGCGAGTGGGCCCTGTCCCTTCTCCTCTACTCTTTCATACCTAATAATATGGAACACGCGTAAAGGCTTGAACACTTGGACTGAAACTTGAAAATTACTACACGAAGGCGTGCATAGAGTGTACGTCGTTTGCTTGAATAGATTTGTGGCTTGAGTTAGTTTTTGCGTTGGATAGTTGGGGCTAGAGTTGGATTACACTTGGGGCAGTTGGAGAAACAGTTGGAATTATATATACATCTTGGTTGGAATATCGAAAATTCGGGCGAGCGAGCGTGCATCCGTGCACGAGTATCATTTGGACGCTTTGTCAAGCAAAGCGTGCAGTTATGGTTCAAAACTGAACAACTACATCGGCAAGGGCATTATGCCACTGTTGGGGCATTATGTCAAGGGATTTTTCTGAGCGAGGGGTGTTGCACCAATTGAAACACTGTGTCGAGAAGTGGCATAGTGCCTATGGGGATAACTTAAGATTTGTTCCTTGGACTATATGTTAGAGAATGATTATGGATAATTGGTTGGATTAAGGCTAGAGAGTTTGGTGGGGCGAGAATGCTCGATTCTCTCGTCATACCTACTTGGAGTTTGCATCGGTCACGGACAACCTATGTTGTACAGGGTTTGGTTTTCTCGAACGGGATAGGCTCTGGGGCACCGGGACCGTTCGACCATGGAGGAAGCATTTGGATAACGTGCCTTGGGCGCGGTGCCAGCGTTTCGATATGACCAGGCGGGCTAGCTACCAATCTGGATCGGGTAGAACTGCAGTTGGGATAGTCCTTTATGGCTTGGCCAGTGACTTTATATAGATAAGAGTTGGTTTGCTTTGTTTTGGTTGGGTTATGCTTTTCGCGTAGGCGGCGGCCACCTTGTTTCGGCAAGAGTGTGCTTATTGAAGATTGGAGTATAAGATTTTGATTGAGGATGGATATTGAGACTTGGATGATGGTTCGATAGGTTTCTGTGTTGCTTGGGTTTGGGTAGGTCGGTTTGTATGCTAGTTTCCTTTTGAGTTGGATATCTTGTATATTTGATTGAGTTGAATGCTTGCATACTTAACTTGATTTACAACATTCCTTAACATGTCATACCTATACCATAAAATAAATCTAGGATTCAAGTAGAAAGATCACCATATAACTGTTTTTATTCACTATTTTACTTAGTGTCGGCTTAGACGAGTGGGTTACCCCGCTCACCAGTACGGCTGTGTACTGACCCACGTTTGTGGGCATTATTTCAGGTACGCAAGTAGTGGAGCTGCTTGGATATACGGGACATAATGTATGAACGGTAAGTACCTTTGTGGGCTAGAGAAAGAGCAAGAGTATTATATTCTCTTTGTGGATATTTTATTTGGACCCTATCGAGAGCTTCTCTGCGTATACTCTGATGTGTCATTGGTACATAATACTTGACTTTTGCTGCAACTTGGTAGTTTCGATGATAACTTTGGTATTTGAAAACATCGCCTTGTGCGAGCGCAACTCCAAGCTTATACGGTATCACGTCCCGATGAAAACGATTGTCCTGTGGGTGCGCTGCAATATGGTGATTCACGTTCAGTGAGGACTATTGAGCTTGCGGTAGATTGGAGCATAACAATATTAGTATCAGAGCACCTGGTTTATTTCCTCGGACTTGGTCCTTCGCTTCATCATAAACTCTAAATAGCTTCCGCATATCGTTTAGCTCTTGGCTCTACTCGGTGTCGCATTGGATGTTTTATGCAATAAGTCTATATATTATTGGTTGTGGCTGCATGTTGTTCTTCCTTGCATTGCTTTTGTTGGTTTTCGGTAGATCGCTTAGCATCATTAGGCATTGTTGCATTTGTGCAGCAAGTTGAGAGGTGTGTCGTTGCTTTGGTTTGGCTTGTCATTCGGAGAGTTTCTGATTGCATCAGAGGATCAGTTGGTTGGCAGACGTATTTGGTTATGCAGCATATTGTGAGTAGAAACATCGGATGAGAATGGATCGTTGTACGAGTTGCTCGTGTAGCGAATGTGTTGGATGGAGTTTGATTTTTGGCTGGGTATATCACAGAGAGCGTTGCACGAGTTGCTCGTATGGCGCATTGGTTAAGCAGGTTTGAGTCAGCTTGGGGATATCAGAATAATGTTGCACGAGTTGCTTATACATGAAATATGAGGAACAGTTGGGTATTGGGTTGGATTACTTGGAAGAGAGATCGTTGCACGGGTTGCTCGTGTAGCGAAAGTATCAGACGGTTTGAGAAATAGCTGGAAGTATTGAGAATGAAACATGGCACAAATTGCATTAAAGCGAGATTGATGGAAAGAGTTGGATGGTTAAAGCATTGGCTGAGTTTCGTGTCAGACTTGAGTTGGGGATGGCAGGATCACGTATAGGGGATAGTTTGAACGGATCTTGGATCAGTACAGGAATTATGATGCGAGTAGCGACTTGATTCGGAGTGGTATATGGTATACCACATAGTGAATAAGGCATTAAAATATTTTGGATAGACATGAATAGAATTGCCTCAACGGACACGGATAACAGGAATATAAGTTGGTTGGTGCAAATCGGTTGAGTTAGGAAGAATAAAAAATGGAGCAAGTGAATGTTGAGTTGAGCAATCGAGAATGGACTTGTGCAAATAAAAGTATCGTTGGACTTGAGAGATGGACGAGATTGGAACGAGAAATGGAATGAGTTTTTAGGATTTGAAGGATTGAGGCAGACAAAGTATTTGAAACAGTTGAGATAATCAGATGGAAAGCTGAATATCAGAGTTCGCTTGTAGGATTTAAAAGTTCGGTTGAGAATTTATAAATGCAAAGAGAGAGTTGAGCATGAGGAATAAACAGTTGGGATACGCTTGAGTGAAGCAATGGGTGAATCAAAGGATAGCGAGCACGGACTACGAAATTATGGAAACACATTGGAGCTGTTGGTTGAGCAATGAAATACGATCTGGTTTGGAGGGGCAATGTTATGGATTCATACGAACTTAAATTGATGCTCAGAAAGTTTGACTCGGGCTTAGCGGAAATAAAAATTTGGCGGAATGGTGCAACGATGGTAGACAGATTCTTCAGAAAACATAAATGGGATTGAGGCAACAAGTAAAGGCAATATGGATTTAAGATTTATGTTGGAACCATGCACGAGTCATTGAGAGTGTGTAGACTAATCGAAACATAGATAAAATCAAGACGGACTAAGGAATGGAACGAGAACAGGGATTATGGCGGATGGACTTTTGAAGATAGCTAAATGAGATAACAACGTTGGAGCAAATCACTGTACTTCTTGAGCAAGTTGGACGTGTACTGTGAAGCTGGCATACGGATAAGAATTTGAGCAAGTCTTTGGGTTCGGAAATCATTGCAAGTAGTAGTGCGAGAAGTCGAACATGGCAGTTCAAAAAATTTAATAGATTCGGGACAGAACGATGGATTGATGGAAGACGGTTTCAACTAGCGCAGTTCTTGAATTATGGCTTTGATAGATAGTAAGACTCTAGGTGGTTAAGCGACGTTTGGTTGACAGATCGTCAGAGGTAGTGCATGAAGTGCTCGGATTCGGAAGTTCGTTCGGATGGAATGGTTGGATTATGGCTCAGATTTGCAGATGAGATCTAGCATGGTTCGTAGTAACTGTCCATCGTGATTTTTTACAATTATCAAGCGTAGATTCGGGACAGCTGAACCTAGCGACTTGACCGCCAAATCAGAGATGATTTTTGTATACCTATAGAACAACCCTTGCGGTGGCGCATTTGGAAATGCGTCGAAAGTGGATGTGAGTAGTGTGTATTGGAGATTGGCCTAAGTGACTGAGTGTTGGATTTGAGAGATCCTTGGGATAGTCTTCAGCTGAAGATGTGTCCGGAAGATCGAAGCGATGGTGGAAACGGCCTAAGTCAACTGATGAGATTCGGAGTCGCAGATTTTTGAAGATGGCATCACCTCTGACTCATCGTGCCCCGGAAGGGAATAGCATTCATATGAATTGACGACTGTAAAACTAGCTTGTGATGTTAAAGCAGTGGCTTGTTCAGATCAAATTATTACAATAATGGAAGGGACATATGTGCCTCAGATCTACAAGATGCATCATAACTTAGTCTGGGATACGTGCTCGTACAGAAGGCGAAGGTGATATCATGTGCTTCGAGAAAGTGGAAGCAGCACGAAGAACTATTCCATGTGTAACCTAAGAATTGTGGCGAGTGTATCCACGTTAAAATCATGACGACACTATCCCTTTGGAGTAGCGGCGAGATCTTCGTGGATCACATGAACCTCAATATAGATGTTTACCCAGTGAGGTATTGAGATTGAGGAAAAGGTGTTGGGCTGAGCTGATCTAAGAGCAAATTTTGATATTTGGGTAAGTCGCCTAGCTGGGGTAGTATCAGTTGTGATGATCGTTCAGTGCAGGAGATATTTTTAGAGACGGTACTAGTGTGGATTCAGAAATAGTTGGATGGATTGAGTCGAAACACGAACTAAATTGAGTCAGCTGGGAAGTCATCGTATTTGAGAATAGTGCTTGTGCGAATATATTGGAATGAACGTCAGGATTGGTTTAATTGGGAGTAAAGCGAATGAATGCCTCAGACATAAAGACACCCTTATAACTTATCCAAATTCGCTATCACTAAGCTTGGCTGAAATGCATGTATTTCAGGGACGCCTTAAATATGTGTATGATCCAAAACTAAGCGATATAAGGAATTCGTATTGAGCTGCAAGGAGGATGTGGAAATATGGGAATTTGTGCGAGAGTTCAGAGTAAGCGGGATGCTGAGTCAGGATCAAAAGAATGTGAGTTGCATGGAGCAGAGTTATGAATTGGGCAAGCAACATGCTAGTAAAGGATGGATACTAGTATTGTTCGAGGACGAACCTGAATCTAAGTGGTATATTATGTAATGCCCCACAACTGTACGGTATATTACGTTGAGTCAGATTGAATGAGGCAATAGCTGGTTATATTTTAATTTGTTGGATTTGAGAACAAGTATTGATTGAGTTGGTTTCATGTACAGATCGCTAGTAGAGTTCAATAGGAATCAGGTATTCATTCAGAGCAGTACTGAGATAGCTGGATTGGAGCGATAATGTCGTCTTCCTTAGTCCGATCAGTCGGATGATTTAGAGAAGCACGGCCTGCTCGCACGGTCATACCAATTGAGTAGATTGTGCTTTGTATCGGATCACGGGTTCAAGGGATCGACCGTATCGGCAGGACAGGATGATTAACGAAATCAAACTTGGTGAGTGGGCTCTGTCCCTTCTCCTCTACTCCTTCATGCCTAATAATATGGAACATACGTAAAGGCTTGAACACTTGGACTAAAACTTGGAAATCACTACACTAAGGCGTGCATAGAGTGTACGTTATTTGCTTAAATAGATTTGTGGCTTGAGTTGGTTTTCGCGTTGGATAGTTGGGGCTAGAGTTGGATTACACTTGGGGCAGTTGGAGAAACAGTTGGAATTATACATCTTGGTTGGAACATCAAAAATTTGGGCGAGCGAGCTTGCATCCGTGCACGAGTATCACTTGGACGCTTTGTCAAGCAAAGCGTGCAGTTGTGGTTCAAAATCGAACAACTACATCGGCGAGGGCATTGTGCCACTGTTGGGGCATTATGCCAAGGGATTGTTCTAAGCGAGGGGTGTTGCACCAATTGGAATACTGTATCAAGAAGCGGCATAGTGCCTATGGGGATAACTTAAGATTTGTGCGTTGGGCTATATGTTGGAGAATGGTTATGGATAATTGGTTGGATTGAAGCTAGATAGTTTGGTGGGGCGAGAATGCTCGATTCTCTCGTCATACCTACTTGGAGTTTGCATCGGTCACGGACAACCTGTGTTGCACAGGGTTTGGTTTCCTCGAACGGGATAGGCTCTGGGGCACTGGGACCGTTCGACCATGGAGGAAGCATTTGGGTAACGTGCCTTGTGCCCGGTGCCAGCGGTTTGATACGACCAGGCGGGCTAGCTACCAATCTGGATCGGGTAGAAATGCAGTTGGGATAGTCCTTTATGGCTTGGCCAGTGACTTCATATATATAAGAGTTGGTTTGCTTTATTTTGGTTGGGTTGTGCTTTTCGCATAGGCGGCGGCCACCTTGCTTCGGCAAGAGTGTGCATATTGAAGATTGGAGTATAAGGTTTGGATTGAGGATGGATATTGAGGCTTGGATGATGGTTTGATAGGTTTCCATGTTGCTTGGGTTTGAGTAGGTCGGTTTGCATGCTAGTTTTCTTTTGAGTTGGATATCTTGTATATTTGCTTGAGTTGAATGCTTGCATGCTTAACTGCTTTCCTTAATATGTCATACCTATGACATAAAATAAATCTAGGATTCAAGTAGAAATATCACCATATAACTCTTTGCATTCTTTATTTTACTTAGTGTCGGCTTAGACGAGTGGGTTACCCCGCTCACCAGTACGGCTATGTACTGACCCACGTTTGTGGGCATTATTTCAGGTACGCAGGTGTAGTGGCACTGCTTGGATATACGGAGCATAATGTTTGAACGGTAAGTACCTCTGTGGGATAGAGAAAGAGCAAGAGTAATACATTATCTATGTGGCAATTTTATTTGGACCCTATCGAGAGCTTCGCTGCGTATACTTTGATGTGTGCTTGGTACACAATACTTGACTTCCGCTGCAACCTGGTTATTTCGATGATAACTTTGGTGTTTGACAATATCGCCTTGTGCGAGCGCAACTCCAGGCTCGTACGGCATAATGTCCCGATGAGAACGATTGTCCTGCAGAAGCGCTGCAACGTGGTAATTCACATTCAGTGGGGACTATTGAGCTTGCGGGAGATTGGGACGTGACACCGGGAGTGTTATGAAGCTTCCCTAAATAGCGAACGGATCTTCGAGCATAATTCTCAAAAGATAAATGCACAGACTACCTACACCAATTTCAATAAGCGGTCACATGAAGCGAGAGGGTCTGGCGCACCAAAGCGTCCGCATATGTATGAGTACAGGGGTCCCCCTCCAGGACCTTAGTGCCATAGGTGCGGCGAGAGTGGACATCGGGCAGCTGAGTGCATAGTCGTGGGATATTTCAAATATGATCGCTTGGACCATAAATTATTTTACTGTCGAGACGGAATAGCGATCGTCAGGCACCAGTCGAACCAGAATAGGGGACCTCCAGCTCATAGCGCCAACGCTATACCAGTGAACCCACAATGATAGGCGCCCAAAGCTGAGTCTATGCATTGACTCAGGATGAGGCATCCGCCTCCGACACGGTTGTGACAGGTACCTTATTTTTTAGAGATTTACCCGCTAGAGTGTTATTCCATTCAGGTGCTACACATCGATTCATATCTGCTAATTTTATTGTTGACAATAAATTAGCTTCTACACTATTAAATATGAATCTGTGCGTGAGTACCCCTTCGGGAGTCGACATGCCCGCCAATGCGATGTGTAGGGACGACTACATTTATATTGGAGACAAGAGGCTTTCCTTAGATGTCATTGTTCTTGACATTAGGAAATACGATATTATTCTCGGGATGGACTGGTTGGGTGCTTTCCATGCGACGATCGAGTGCGCAAAAAAGTGAGTCATATTTCGTCTACCCAGTAAGGCAGAGTTTTACTATTCATGTCGCACTGCATCGAAGACAGCAATAGTGATACCAGCAGTTACGGCAAGGCGTATGTTGTATACGGGCAGTGAAGGGTACTTAGCCTCTGTTCGAGACACCCGGCAAGAAGGTACAGATACAGCTCAAGATGATGTCATAGCAGATTTTCCCAACACATTTTCGGACGAGCTGCCTGGAATGCCTCCTGATCGAGAGATCGAATTCGTCATTCCCACCTTTTCGGATACACGGTCGATATCGAAGGCACCCTACCGAATGGCTCCAGCAGAGCTGAAGGAACTGAAGGTACAGTTATAAGATATGTTGGACCGAGAATACATTCGCCTAAGTATTTCTCCATGGGGATCTCCGGTATTGTTTGTGAAGAAGAAGGAAATATCAATGCGGCTGTGCATAGATTAACGAGAACTGAATAAGGCTACCGTACGGAACAAGTACCAATTACCAAGGATATAAGACCTGTTTAATCAACTACAGGGAGCGACAATATTCTCTAAAATTGATCTCAGTTCGGGCAAACATCAGTTGAAAATCAAATCCGATGACGTCCCCAAGTTAGTGTTCCGAACCCGATACGGACACTATGAATTTCTTATAAAGTCGTTCGGCTTGAAGAATTCCCCAACAGCTTTTATGGATTTGACGACCAGCGTATTCCGGCCGTTCGTGGACAAATTTATGGTCATGTTTATTGACGAAATATTAATCTATTCCAAGGATGAGACGGAGCACAAGGAACACTTGAAGATCATGTTACAGACATTGTGGGAGCATCATTTGTTCGCAAATCTCACCAAGTGTGAGTTCTAGTTGAGCAGCATGGTATTACTTGGACATGTCATCTCAGTAGAAGGTGTTACCGTAGACCCAAAGAAGATCGAGGATGTGGTGGATTGGAGGCAACTTACGTCATCTAGTAAAGTTCGTAGCTTTCTGGGCTTAGCGGGTTACTACTGTAGGTTCATGAAAGATTTTTCTAAATTGGCCTCGCCTTTGACTCGCCTTAATCAGAAAGTGATTGAATTCAAGTGGAGTGACGACTGCGAAGCTAGATTTTAGGAGCTAAAGCAATAGCTTGTTTTAGCTCTAATACTTGCACTTTCTGATGGAGTGGTAGAGTTTCAGATATACAATGATGCTTCGGGACTCGGCTTAGGGTGTATTCTCATGTAAAGGGACAAGGTAATATTGTACACGTTAAGATAATTGAAGTCGTATAAGAAGAACTACCCAACACATGACTTGGAATTGGAGGCAAATATGTTCGCATTGTGGCGACATTATCTATTTGGTGTTGCTTTCAAAATCTATACAAACCACAAGAGCCTCAAGTATCATTCACCCAACAGGAACTAGAACTCCGGTAGCGGCGCTGGCTAAAACTGATAAAGGACTTCGACCTGACGATCACATAAATACCGAGCAAGGAAAACGTCGTTGCTGATGCTCTAAGTCGAAAGCACGTGGGCTCGCTATCCATAAACAGTTGTCTGCTTCAAGATCTAGAGGTAATGGGCTTCGAATTTCGAGTTCAACATAGAGGGATACAGCTGCTCCCACTCTATCTTGAGCCGAGTTTGCGTGATAAAATCAAGTCTGCTCAGAAGGACGATCAATTCCTAAAGAAGATGTGTAAGCTAATCTCGACGAAAAAGACGTCCGACTTAGTAGAAGGAAAAGATGGTACCCTACAGGTGAAAGGAAGATTATGCGTTCCTAGCGATCCCGAACTTCGAAGGGAAATTATGACAGATGCACACTATGGGAAGTATTTCTAACATCCGGGAAGCACTAAGATATACAAGGACTTGCACACAACCTTCTGGTGGCACAGTATGAAGCAGGATATGGCAAACTTTGTGTCACAGTGTATGGCATGTCAATAGGTGAAAGCTGAACATCAGAGGCCCGGAAGGGAGCCGCAGAACGTTGCTATTTCTGAGTGGAAATAGGAAAACATCGCAATGGATTTCATCATAGGATTTCCAAAGATGCCGTGGGGATATGATGCGATTTGGGACATAGTTGATCGTTTGACCAAATCTTTTCACTTCCTTCCTATCAAAGTTATATGGAGCGTCGATCGGTTAGCGCAGATTTATATCGACGAGATTGTCCGACTACACAGAGTACCTACCTCATTCGTCTCAGACCACGACGAACGTTTCTTATCACTTTTTTGGACTATCCTAAAGTCTGCATTGTGCACCAAGCTAAAGTTAAGTATCGTATTTCACCCCCAGACTGATAGCCAGATGAAGAGAAAGAATCATATACTTGAAGATATATTACGACTGTGTACGATCAATCTGAATACTAGTTGGGACACATACCTACCGTTATTGGAGTTCGCGTACAATAATAGTTATCAATTGAACATCTAGATAGAACCAAACAAAGTGCTCTATGGGCGGAAGTGTCGATCTCCAATATGCTGGGACGAAGTCAACGAGCGACAGGTACTCGGGCCAGAGCTGGTGGAGCAGGCCGTTGAAAAATTTTGCTTGATTCAGGAAAGACTCTGCACTGCGCAGAGCCGACAGAAGAGCTACGTCGATGCTCATCGAAGACCCTTAGAGTTTATGGATATGGATCATGTCTTCTTAAACGTGACACCGATGCGAGGAGTGATGCACTTCGGTATTAAGGGCAAATTGAGTCCCAGATTTGTTGGCCCCTTTGAGATACTTGAGCGAGTGATAGTTGTAGCCTATCGGATTGTGCTACCCCCTACCTTGGATGAAGTGCACGATATCTTCCATGCTCAACTTTGGAAGTATGTGCATAATCCTAATCATGTGGTTAGTTTCGATCAGTTAGAGCTGCGCACAAACTTATCGTACTTAGAGGAACCTGTACAAATGTTGATCACAAGGAGAAGGTATTGCAGAATTGAACAGTGTCCTTGGTTCGTGTGTTATGGAGGAACCATTCGTTTGATGAATCAACGTGGGAGATAGAGTTGGAGATGAAGGAGAAGTACCCTTCATTGTTCGTTCAGTCGGAGGTAGGACCTTGTTCTTAAGTTTTGGGACGAACCTTTTTTTTTAGTGGTATATTATGTAGTGCCTCAAATCCCGATCAGACCGGGATACGCACTATATAATGGGCTTGTGTCTAGTCTGCCTGATTTGTATACTTAGTATTTAGAATCCTCGATATCCTCTAACCATGGACAAAATGCGATGATCCTTTCCAACTCATGGATAGTCCTCTATTGAAACGAGTCCAATAGCTTTCATATTTTGTTGCTTGGTTTTCGTGATTTTGCTTTGGGATTTTGTTTTGGTGTTGCTTTTGATTTACTTGGTTTTTGCTGTTGGCTTTCTCGCTTGGAGCTTTGGTTCTTAGGGATTTCGGAAGGAAGGATAGGCGAAAGGATTCTAACTCATTGTTTACGACTTGTGCCCTTGGTTATTGTGTTAAGGATTCTAACTCGTTACGTCAGTTACACGAGCTTCGTAATGACTATATATATATATATATATATATATATATATATATATATATATATATATATATAACACTCAAGAATTAAATATATATCTCTAGTGAGTATTAACAATAGGTATTCAAATGCAAAACTGAGAACAAGACAAAGAATAACCAAAATACTATTTTGACAAGCACTAGGCATGCATCTCATGATACGCCATGATACGGTCATGATACGCACCCCAAATATATCCAAACTTGACTGAAATTGTACTACAAGTTCTAATTAGCAACTAGAACCTATTCTAAGTGCTAACACATCAATCCAAATGTCATGGCAATATTTTACATGTGTGTAGCATCTGTGACAAAGGGAAAATCCCCAAATCAACCCATATCATCGAATTGAAATGACACGACCTACACGTATCTAGTCTTATAACCCCGATCTAAGTCTAATTAGATCTAATTGGTCTCATGACACACAATTGATGTGTCAATCTCGTATTTCCCCAAAATACAAGCAAAATATCATCTAGGAGACACAATTCATAACCAATAAGCCTTGAACTTGTTCCTATAGGTAGTCATATGCCATGGGGTCATTCTTAATGGTCAAATGTATAATTTCTGAGGTAGAATGAAAAAAAAATTCAGAATTTACCAATTGAGAGATGGATTCACAATAAAAATATAATTGGACACGATTCAGGCACGATCTATCCACCAATGCTCCTTCTTCTTGTGCTCCTTGCTTCTTCAAGCTCCAAAGCTCTTCTAATTATGAAAGTGAGAGGGAATGGAAGTAAATTGAGAGAAAATTGATAGAGAAAAATATGAAAAATTGGGGATCTAATTTCTAGATCTAAAATGAATACAAATGAGAGGATAGAGAGATGAGAGCCCCCTCTACTAGTGGCCGGCCCCCTTCCCCCTTTCCCAAGTCACATGTAAAGTCCCATGTACCCCTCCATGATATATTATGGAGAAATAATTAGGGAGGATATTTTGAATAGTTTCTAACTAATTATAATAAACTAATTCCCCCTACTTAATTAGTGAGAATGGTCTAATGGGCTTGGGTCCAAATTAGGCTCACTAGTTGTTATGACAAGTCTAATTCAGCTTACAAGTGACAAGTCTAACTATTGGACTAGCCTCATAATAGAAATAATTAATACAATAATCACACTAATATTAATATTTATTTCTAAAATTATTTACCCATGCCAAATTACTAAACTACCCCTAGTTGAAAAGGTGAGGGTGACAATCCTACCCACCTTAGAAAAATTATCCTCAAAATTTATGTAAGAAACTAACTACCAATAATAATCAATACAAGCAAGAAAGAATTATACATCACGGCTCAAACATATGAGGATATCGCTCGCGCATCTCGGCCTCTCGCTCCCAGGTACTCTCTCCTAGCGAGTGATGCCTCTGCGCGACGCATACCAAAGGAATCGTCTGGTTCCGCAACACCTTCTACCTACGATCTAGAATCTCCACGGACTGCTCTGGGTAGCTGAGAGTCGGACAAACCTCGATCTCCGAGTGACCTAGTACATGGCTAGAATCTACCATGTACCGTCTTATCTGTGACACGTGGAACACGTTGTGTACTCCCTCTAGTGTAGGCGAAAAGTCTAGTCGGTAGGCTACTGCACCGACCCTATCTAGAACTCTGAAGGGTCCGATGTACCGTGGACTAAGCTTTCCGCCTCCACCAAAGTGAATTGTGCCCCATGTCGGAGAAATCATCAAGAAAACCATATCGCCAACCTAGCAAGAAACATAGCCTTAGCACTCTAACTAAAATAAGCAATCACAAGCAATATAAAATAAAATCTATACCTCAAACTTCGAAGGTCTCTGGGGGCTATCGGCCTAATGCCGTTGTCTATCCTGCGCCACCCGAAGCCTATCTCTAATAAGCTTCACCTTCTTAACTGCATCCACAACCATCTCTGGTCCCAATAAGGCTCTCTCACCAACATCATCCTAAGATAATGGAGTTCAACATCTCCGTCCATACAATGCCTCAAGTGGTGATATCTTGATACTGGCCTGGTAGATGTTGTTATAAGAAAACTCTACCAAGTAAAGGTGATCCTCCTAATAGCCTCTGAAATCTAAAACACAAGTGCGTAGCATATCCTCGAGGTCTGGATAGTCCTCTCCGACTGTCCGTCTGTCTTAGGGTGATATGCGGTACTAAACTTGAGCTGGGTGCCCAAGCTAGCCTGTAAACTCCTCCAGAAATGGGATATGAAATGACTATCTTAATATGAGACTATGCTCATAGTAACTTCATACAATCTGACTATCTGATGCACATATATCTATGCGATCTTCTCCGTAGCGTACCCACTTTAAATGGCAGAAAGTGGGCCGATTTGGTCAACCTGTCTACGATGACCCAAATCGTGTGTTTGCCTCCTGGAGAACGAGGAAGCCCTAAAACAAAGTCCATCGTCACATGCTCTCACGTTCACTCTGGATTAGGCAAAGGCTAAAGCAATCCACCTGGCTTCTATCTCTATGCCTTTACCTGCTGGCATACCAAGCATCTGGATACGAAGCTCGCCACCTCCCGCTTCATACCATACCACCAAACATTCTCTCTCATATCTCTATACATCTTGTTGGCACCTGGATGCATAGAGTACTGAGATTGATGCGCCTCCTGAAAAACCTCATCTCGGAATACTCCACTCGGTATATATAATCTGGTACCGTACCACAATAATCCATTTTCTGCAATACTGAAATCATCTGCCAATCCTATCCGAGCCTGCACTCTGATGTTCCTTAGAGACTTATCCTCGAACGATGCGGCTCTGATCCGATACATCAACTCTGACTGTACCTGAAGTCCCTACATATGTGTCGTAACTCTAGGAACTAGCACTTCAATATGCAAGCTATCAAGATCAGCTAATAAATGTCTGTCCCTTGTCAAGTACATAGCCACTATATACATGCTCAAGGCATCCGAGACTATATTGGCATTCCCGGGATGATACTGCAAAGAAATATCAAAGTCCTTCATCAACTCTAACTACCGCCTCTGCCTCATGTTGAGCTCCTTTTGTGTAAACACATATTTCAAGCTCTTATGGTCTATAAAGATCTCTACCCGTTCTCCATACAAGTAGTGCTTCTATAGCTTAAGAGCAAAAATAACAGCTGCCAATTCCAAGTCATGGGTAGGGTAATTCTTCTCATGCGGACGTAATTGACTGGAAGCATAGGAAATCACCTTCCCATTCTGCTGTAACACAAAACCCAAACCCTTACCCAAAGCATCATTGTATATGGAAAATCCTCCTGTCCCCGATGGCAATGTCAACACTGAAGTTGTAGTCAACTACTTCTTCAGCTCCTCAAAAGCATCCTGACTCTTCTCAGTCCAGATGAACTCTACGTCCTTCCTGGTTATCCTAGTCATCAGCTCTGCAATCTTGAATAATCCTAAACAAACCTCCGATAGTAGCTTGCCAATCCAAGAAAGCTCCTGATTTTTGCCACTGAACTCGGGGTAGACAATGACTCAACTGTTGAAATCTTCTTCAGGTCTACTGAGATCCCGTCTCCTATAATCACATGCCCGAGGAATTAAACCTTACCAAGAAAGAACTCAATCTTTGAAAGCTTGCCATACAGCTTCTCCGTCCTGAGGGTCTCTAGAACTATCCGTAGGTGCTTCTCATGCTCCTCCAGGGTCTTCAAATATATCAATATATCATTAATAAAAATTATAACAAACTGATCCAGGTACTGATGAAACACCTTATTCATCAGGTTCATGAATACCGTCGGGGCATTGGTCAACCCAAACGGCATTACCAAGAACTCAAACTACCCATACCGAGTCCTGAAATATGTCTTCAAAATATCTTCCTTCTTCACTTTCAACTGGTGGTACCCCAACCTACAGTCTACCTTCGAGAATACCTTCGCTCCGCTCAACTGGTCAAATAAATTGTTAATCCGCGGCAACTGGTATTTATTTCTGATAGTGAGGTTATTGAGTGATATGTTGTCGATACACATACGTACCGACCCATCCTTCTTCGGTACAAATAATACCGGAGTACCCCATGGTGATGAACTGGAGCGGATGAAGCCCTTGTCCTGCAACTCATCCACATGCTTCTTCAACTCCGCCAGTTTGCTGTTGTTCACCCAATAGACGTGCTGTAATATTGGCTCTACACCTGGCACAAAGTCTATAGATAACTCCACATCTATGTCTGGTGGCAACCTAAGCAACTCCTCCGAGAATACGTCCATAAACTCTGTAATCAATGGATATGGCTGCTCCTGCTCTTCCACATTCCTCTATAATAGACTCCTTCATTATGCTCCGCTACTCCTCTAATGAACTGAAACTCTGGCTCTCCTGGCGGCTGGAATACTACCTTTCCTCCACGGTAATCGATATTAGCATTATGTCTACTCAACCAATCCATCCCGAGTACTATGTCATAGCTCAGAAGTGGCATTAAGAGTAGACACACGCTCAAATTTTGGCCTCCCAAAGAAACTCTTTGATCCTTGCAGACATCACTGACCAGGATAATGCCACCCCCGGTCATGATCCTGCAAGTCCTCGCCAACGTTCAGTCATAATTTGATGCTTCAAGGCAAAAGATACATATATGAAACTATATGAAGCATCAGAATCAAATAAAGTATGAGCTAGAAAAGAATCAAGATAGACTGAACCTGAAATAATAGCACCAACTGGCTCCTCCTCCTCGACAGTCAATACAAAATCTTGCCCCTGCTGAGCACCTCTCTGCTGCTGCTGGTGCTGTACAAACCTCTGCTGCTGAGTAGGCACGGAGGTCCTCTTTGCTGTCTTGCTGGTGGTCTCGCTGGTGGTCTCGTAGGTGCTCTTTGTGCCTAGGTCCCGCCCTGAGCTGGACGAGATGGAGCTCTAGGATAAGCCCTCAACTAGTGGTCTCCTGATCCGCAGAATAAACACTGGCCCAATCTCATCCTACACGCATCTCATCCATGTCACGGCTTCTTATAGAATGGGCAAGGAATAGCTGGCATCGGGATCTGGTGCGCCTGCTGCACTAGCGCTCTAGCGGGTACAGGATGTTGCTGCCTCGGCTGCTGGAAGTGTCTCTGATGCTGTTGCTGAAAGTGAGGCCGCTTCGTTGGGCCCGTGTCAGTACTGTATCCTCTCATATCCCTCGGCCTCTTGGAGCCAAGTTCTAGATCATCCTCTTCTTGCGGTGCCTGCCTCAGAATCTCCTCAAAAGTAGTGGAAGGGTCTCCATTCGTATGTGATTTGATCTCCATGTTCAGGCCCTTTCCAAACTTTCTGGCCTTTTCTCTGGGTTATGTCCCTCCATAAAGCGTCATAATCTGCAATACTCTGCCGCATACTCATCCACTGTCATACCTCCCTGAACGAGGCACTGAAATTGACTCTCTAGAGATGTCAGAGCCACATCTGGAAAGAACTTTTCCTTGAAGAGATCATTAAAAGCTTCCCAAGTAAGTCATGGTGTTGAGATCCCGGGGTCCATCCTGAACTATGTCAATGTGATGTCAAAGATCATACTTTCTACGGCCTCTACCTGCAACCTCTCTGGAATCTGCTCCAGCCGCAGGTTTCTCTCAATGTCTTCTATCCAATCATCAGCATAAATAATCCTCTCAGTGCCTTTAAATTTCTTCGGCTCCTTCCTCTTAAAATCTATGATACTCTCCGACCTCGGCTGCTGCTAGGTAAACTGAGGTGGTGTCATCTGTAGCTGGTCTAAGGCGACTCTCTTGACTGCGACAAGCATAATCTGGTGAGAATTCTCAATGTCCTGCCTCATAACCTCTGACTGACGCTACTTTGCCTCCACTATCTGCTGAAAGAGCGCAAACATCTGCGTCTGATCGACTGCGGGTGGTGGAAGTAGAAGATCCTCTAAGATTGTCAGCGCTATTCTCTGTACCGGAGGTAGAGCACCCCCGAAAGCTGCTGCAGAAATGCCCACCGTGATCGATGAAACAGACCTCTATATCGAAGCTGCTGGAATAGTATCTGATGGTTCTTCCCTCAGAGGCGACGAAGTGACCGACCTTGCTGATACTGCGCTGAGCGTTGGAAACGCGTCTTCGGCGGCATCCTGAAGATAGATTGAACAAAGGAATCACTATTGAGTACGATACGATATCATCAAAGAATGACATAATTATTCAAATTAAAGCAATCATTCAAATAGATGAGGATAGCAAAACAGATATTTGAAAATGTTTCCAAGTTGTGATTGAGTATACTCTCAGCCTATCTCCTATATCTTAAAATATGCTCATAGTAGTACTCCAGGTGAGCACTACTACGATATCGCTCTAATTGTGACTCTTGGACCTGGATGGGCCACCACTAAAAATGTGTCACGATTCATACCCGGAATAAAGGCACAAGTGGTGAACAATGCCCAGCCTACGTCGCAGCATCGGTGGTAGAATGTTGTCTGGGTCAACATAACTATCTATACATCTCACACAATATATATACCTAAGGTAAATGTCATGCTATCTCAACTCCAAATAGAGGAACAATATGGTATATGATAATGGTAAACAATACTCAATCACAATGTCAAACTAAGGAATATAAAGCACGATATAGAATAAGGAAGCTAAAATAGGAATCACAAATACAATGACAAGTCCATAATAATATATATATATATATATGCCAAAAGTCTCAATAAAAGTCTAAACAATAAGTCTAATCCTCCTTAACATCTGGCACTAGGTCCTCCTTCTCTAAAGGAGTATCCTCTAATGGTATGCCATCATGCGGCCCATAGTAAGTGGAACACTGGTCCACGAGCCAATCATCTGAAAAATATATCCAGTCAGGATTGGAGCGAAGTACATACCTCTGAAAGCAGTTCCAAATACATAATCGATTATATATAACAGATAATATAAAAGAATATAAGATAACTTACCATAAGAATGGAATAAACTAGAGTGAACAGGTAATGTACTGGAATGAAGAACAGAAAATATAAATAACTATAATTTAAATAGAAATTGATAAAACTAACTAATGTGCCATAGAGTACAAGTTTATTATGTGATCGGTTTAGATTGAACACGAATACAATATGGTAACTCGATTACACGTGTGATATGTAATCGACATATACACGAATACACTTGGGCTTGATCACATAACCAACTCCTACTCCCCTATACCTAACCAATACTAATGGATCCAATCACAACACATTACGAACACGAATATGGGCACACTGAACACTAGCAGTGTGTGAACACGAAGTACACGATAATCAATACTCTATATACACGATGAAATACATATGAAAGAGTACCCGCTGAATACGATAAGGGATAACATCCTATGATAGGATCCATTTAGTACCAGTTTGTGTAGCCACTTTGTCGGAATAAATGTATGCAGTTCTAGAACATGTGATATATACACTATCATAAAATAAAAACTAACAGAGAGATGTACTCGCCTCTGGTCTTGAGCAAGGTGTGTCTCTTGATGCCCAAGCTGGTGTCACACAATCATATTTTAGAAAATATTAGGTTAATTGATGTAATGAATGAGAATTGGTAAAATATAGTAATGCATGCTTTTGGATAATTTCTATGTCATACTAGGTCTACACTAAGGTTGTTTGGTCTATGAGGTCTCCCATCACCATATACTAGTTACACTAAGTTATACAAATAGGTACAGTTATTATCTAAACAAGTATTAATCCTACTTAACCACTAACTTAACCAAAAATACCAACTGAGTTAACTGATAACATACCACTACAAGTAATTATCTGTCTATTTCTAACTGAAAACTGAACTAGCTTACCAATACTCTTAATCATCATACACACACACATACACACACACACACGCGCGCACACACACACACACAGTTAAGGCACAAACCCCTGTCCAACTTTCATCACTTAGCTTCCCCCTCCTTCCTAATCAGAACTCCTAACATCTTCTCATAGCTGTAATGTACCCAAGTATCAAGAACTAATACTCAAAATCTGATACTGCTTCATAACCTCCACACTAACACAACTAGTGAAGCCACCTACCCATTCATTATCCAGATTCAAACACACCTACAACACCATTATCCTCCTAACTACACTGCAGTCAAACCCAGGTACTATTGGCAATAACCTTGCTTGACAATTTAACTTACTGTAGGTACACTTGGCTACCTAATGCATGCATTCACTTGCAGTTACGGTAATTTGGTTATGCTACCTGACAGTACACAGGCAGTGCACTTTTCTTCTCACAGTAGTGCACCCTCATGCTGATACACACCACTACATGATGTTGCTCCAAAGAACTGACACCTCAAGTTCTAGGTAAAGTTGTTAATATACCTCTTTTCACACACTCATATACTAACACCACACTTCACTCACATGAATCACAAAACTCACACTCACCTCACTGTCACTATGCACTCTCCCTCTTGCTCACTGACACGGCATTCCCTCACTCACTGATACCACATCAATACCACACTACTTTACTCCTCTTATTCCTTCGTTCAGAATACCCGAGCCTCATATTGTAACAGATACAAGAAAACCTGGCACCAAGTCTGAGACAAAACCTCATTGTAGTGGAACCTGCAGACTCAAACACATGCTTCCTGCAGTGCAGGAAGCCTACTGTCTAACCTTACTGGAACCCCTACTACCAGAACCCTCGACTTACCTACTGTCAACAGTCACAGCAGCAATACAGTTGTTGTTGCTGCTGTTAGGCACAGAAAATCCTTCCCCTCACTCATACTTGCTGGTCTCACATGCACCTGTTACTGCTACTAATACTTCCTAAATGCTTCGGTGTTAAACACAACAGCAAATACTGTTGTTGCTGCCTCAAAGCAGCCTGTCCAACCCATTTATCTCTAAGTACCCCACACCAACACTACGGATGTTCCCCTATCCATTATACATCCAATTCAGTCCAAAACACTATGTATCACTACCTAAACCCCCTTCACAATCCAAATGACTGAAAAGAAACCCCACACATAAAACACAATATACATATACTTTACCTACATATATCTATGTACATAAAACAAAAGCAACACATCCACACACACACACACACACACACACACACACACACATATATATATATATATATATATATATATATATATATATATATATATATAACTAAAGAATTAAATATATATATCTCTAGTGAGTATTAACAATAGGTATTCAAATGCAAAACTGAGAACAAGGCCAAGAATAACCAAAATGTCATTTTGACAAGCACTAGGCATGCATCTCATGATACGCCGTGATACGCTCATGATACGCACCCCAAATGTATCCAAACTCGACCCAAATTGTACCACAAGTTCTAATTAGCAACTAGAACCTATTCTAAGTGCAAACACACCAATACAAGTGTCATGGCAATATTTCACATGTATGTAGCATCCGTGTCGAAGAAAAAAAAATCCTTAAATCAACCTGTATCATCGAATTGCAGTGACACGGCCTACATGTATCCAATTGTGGATACGTATATACTCTTACAATCCTGATCTAAGTCTAATTAGACCTAATTGGTCTCATGACACACAATTGATGTATCAATCTCGTATTTTCTCAGAATACACACAAAATACCATGTATGAGACATAATTCATAACCAATAAGCCTAGAACTTGTTCCTATAGGTAGTACTATGCCATGGGGTCATTCCTAATGGTCAAATGCATGATTTGTGAGCTAGAATGAAAAGAAAATTCATAAATTATCAATTGGGAGATGGATTTCCAATAAAAACTCAATTGGACACGATCCGAACACGATCTCTCCACCAATGCCCCTCCTTCTTGTGCTCCTTGCTTCTCCAAACTCCAAAACTCTTTTAATGGTGAAAGTGGGAGGGAATGAAGTAAATTGAGGGAAAAATTATTGAAGAAAAATGTGGAAAATTGGGGATCTAATTTCTAGATCTAAAATGAATGCAAATGAGAAGAGAGAGAGCGAGAGGAGAGCCCCCTCTAGTTGTGGTTGGCCCCCTTTCCCCTTTCCCAAGTCACATGTAAAGTCCCACGTATCCCTCCATGATATATTATGGAGAAATAATTAGGGAGGGCTATTTGGGTAGTTTCTAACTACTTATAATTAACTAATTCTTCCTACTTAATTAGTGAGAATGGTCTAATGGACTTGGGTCCAAGTTAGACTCACTAGTTGTCATGACAAGTCTAATTGGGCTTACAAGTGACAAGTTTAACTATTGGACTAGCCACCTAATAAAAATAATTAATACAATCATCACACTAATATTAATATTTATTCCTAAAATTATTTATCCATGCCAAATTATCAAACTAACCCTAGTAGAAAAGTGAGGGTGACGGGTTTGGACCCTTCTTTCCTATTTCTTCATGCCCACATCCATAATGTTTTAAACGTTCAATCGATGATGCCCGACTGAACGCCTAGGAAATCCTTAGACACAATGCATGCCAGCCACTAAGAAAGAAACATGGATAATTGTAGACTAACTTATATATGAATGTACATGATCTATAATACATGCTTCGCAATGAAGCGGGCTATTATGGTTCAAAACCAAGGAACTGCTTGATGGAATGCGGTAACAAAAATATTGGTGCGGCCTAGTGCCTCTGAGATTTTGGACCCACGGGACACCAAAATCGGAACAAGGCCAAAAGAAAATATGAATTATTGCATAAGTATATATATATATAGCTGATTTACTTCCTTCTGTTTCATCTCATATATTGTATGATAGTTGACCGGTTCATGCATTTACATGGTCTGGGACAATTTGTGCACAAGGTTTGGCATTTCCTCAAAATGGTATTCTGAGAAACTAGAACCGTATCGACCCGGAGGGAAATATTTGAACGGGCTTGGCGCGATGCATTACGGGACCTTCAGCGGGGCTTGCTACCTGGGGTGATAGGGCGTGCTGCAATGCCTTGGATAAGTCCCCATAGTTTCGATCACACCAATGACCGCATATAGATAGAACACATGAAAATTTATTGTCTAATGCAGATGGTAAGTAACTTGTGTTTCTTTGGAGGGAAGGAGCGCATCGGTTGAATAAGCAACCGATGTGCTATATGGTTTCCATATTATTTTTTCCTCTAAAAATATGCAACTGATATGAACTGAATTCACTTAGTTCTTAATTGCAAGATAATTTTAAGGCATGCTCGCCCCTAATAAGAAAGTGTTTATTTAGGTGAGTAGGTTCGTCCTACTCACCAGTACAGCTGAGTACTGACCCACATTATGGGCAAACATTTCAGGCACTCAGGGGGTACAACGCTAGTGGATACACGAGGAGGCATTGGAACCTCTTCTTTTTTGAAGTATAGTTGAAGCCAGTTCATTTTGGAGGCATAGATTTTCAATCTATACAAAGGCGTAATGTACGGTCGAGAAGGCTTATCTCATGGAGCACGCCCTCCTTTTAAGTTTTTTTTTGTAATTCAATCAATGTAGCCGAGAGGCCCATCAAATATAAACTCTATATAAATTACTCTGAATTATCAATGAAAAGCATATTTTCTTCCTATACTTTGTTTTCAACTCTCTGTGAATTTATTTTCTAACTTGTATTAGGGCTACCCATAAGAACAAGAACTAGGTTCTTAGGATCCCTATTATGATTTCTACATGGAGATTTATGCTCATTTTTAGGAAATTCTGAGACTGATGCATCAAATGTTGGTCATTAAGACATTTAGACCTAATTAGACTTAGATTGATAGAGTGGGACTAGATACATATCCTCAATTGGAAATAAGTAGAGCGTATCATGGTATTTTATGATACACTATGATACGGGGCACATTTTGGAAGAAATGTGCATAGTAGTAAAATTACTCTTCAATTTCTATTATAATACATTGTATTAGTTATATATTGATGTAATTAATATGTATAATTGATAATAGTTGAGAATTGGGGGGGTTTGGAACTTTATTAGGATGAGTGTCATGGGCATCCTAGTTGTGCAACCTAACTGTTGAATAAATGCACTTGATGCAAATGTATCACATATATACCTATAGTTATGTGTTATATAATTATTATATATAAGTATACATATATAATTACTTGTGTGTATGTGATGGTGAGAGTTGTATGTGAGGTAGGAGAATCAGGTTGTGCAAGAGGAGTAGTGCTCGGGTTAGGGGGTGATGTCTGTGGGAGCAAGGATGCTTGGGCAAATGTGATACAAGTAACAGTAGCAGTTGCACATAGGTGTTGTGTGTGTATGTGTGTAATGTGTGAGAGGGAGGTAGGATTAGCAGGTAGCATCAGCAGCTATTGAGCACAATATACAGTTGAGTATGTGGGTGTCAGTTTAGAGTGTGCACTGCCACAGAGAGCAGCAATATTTGCTTGTAACAACAGCAGTTGGTTGTTACTGCTATTTGTTGATGTTGTTGTTGCTTGTGTGGAGTGCGCGCAGTCCATGTTGGATGCAACAAGTGAAGGGATGAAGCATCAGACAGAAACTGAGGCACACAGAGCTGTTACAAGCTTGCAGTGAAGCCCTGCAACATGTGTCAACAAGTATGGTAGGCAGCATATACTCGAGCAAGTTTGGTATGAGCATTAGAGCATGAACTAAATGGCAATATACAGCAAGTTGAATATGTACACACAGGGTTGATGTTAGAAGGTTTGAAGTATCATTTGTCTCAGGTAAGTGATTCAAAGTTAGGGGAGGTTGTGCTATGTGCATAACAGCACATGTGAAGTTGGTTGAAATGGTATCGAGCTAATGAGTAGCAGATGTGAGAGTTATCACTGTGTATCAGTTATGAGTATTTATCATTAGGGTGTGAGGAGTATCAGGTATTGGACTTATCTCACTTGTCGGAACTTAGCAAGGTTAGTATGGGGGGTGAAGGTAATGACAGTGGTAAAATATTTGTGGAGTGCCATTGTGTGATGTGTGCAGTGAGGTAACTGGTATCAGATAGGTGAATCTGTTAGTAATATAAGTGTTTCACAGTGGAGCTAACTGGTATTAAGTTGTGGGTTAGGATGTGGTAATAACTTAAGCACTAGGATATGGGTTTTAGCTAAGGTATTAATATTAGTAAAGTTAGCAGTTCACCTAGTATACTAAGATTCATAGGATAATATATTAACTAGGTTACATAAATAACTAGTGATATTAGCTAGTTTAGTTAATACTTTCGAGATATGGACCTAGAACCCTAATCACAACCTTGTATCATTTGGTAATTACTAGTTTAGACTAGTTATCAACCTAGAAGCTAGGTATGGACCTAAAACCAAGGTATTGGACTAGTTCGATCTAGTTTGACTAGTACGACCTAGTATGGCCAAGAAATAATACTTTAACTCATTTTAGCTTATTTATCTTCATTACACCCAATTGACATTATATTCATATATAGGGTTGTGTGACACCAGCTAGAACACCGAGTCGTACCATTTTCTCAGGACCAGAGACGAGTACATTCTCTAATAATTTTCTTATTTAATAGTCTCTATGTACATGTATTTAGTATTGAGATATTTGATTCCTGACACGATGATTACACAGATTGTATACGTGGATCTTTGCTATGTGATATTTATATTGTGATTACTCTGTTGTCATTGTGTCATACTTCATGATTATTCAGTAATTACCATGATATCTTATTGATTATATGGACCGTGATCATAGTGCGTGATATTATAGACCGTGCAATGTGATATATATGTTATAATATGTCATAATTTGGATACGTGTACTAGTCGGGGGATGAAGAAGTATTAGTGGATATGTGATCATACCTTATAACCCGTAATTGTGTATCCCGTGATAGCTAGCAGATCATGCAACTCACGTATGGTCACACTAGCTTCCTTTTTATATATAGCCCGTATTAGGCGCAAGTCAATCACATTATCTTACTAATATTTCAAGGCACATTTACTATATTGTTTCTTTTATTATAGTTCATTACATTGATATTTCTCACCATATTGTTCTCAGTTTATTAAAATTATTTACCATGATACTCCTTCTTGTGATATTTACTAGTTCAGTTACTTACATCATTTATTTTTATTACTATTGTTGTTTCATAGTTTCTGTCAATTATTGGAACTGCTATTGGGTTGTACTTCGCTCTAATCCTGACTGGATATATTTTTTAGATGATTCATTAGAGGACTAGTGTCCTATACACTACGGGCCACAAAATGGTTGTCACGCCCCAGTCCCAAAATACCGTGGGACTAGACACGTGGCAATGGCCAGCAGTACGCACCGATGGACCAACTCAATATAATGGATCCATCAGGGCATACTTAAGCTGTAAAACAAGTCTACGACAATCACGGCACAACTAATCTCATCCACACAAGATATAAAATATGATCCATAGAATAAATAAGGAATGTAAATCATCAGCAAGTCTCACAAAGTACTTCGGAGAACAACCCGATAAATATCTAGTACAATGGTTCAACTGACCAGAAAGTAAAAGACTGAAATAAATAATAAACGCTGAGCATGAATATGGATGCTCAAGAGAAGTCATCAGCTAAGACCTCGTCCTCAGATGGCGGTACAGCTCCTGGATCAGCTCCTGCTCCGGTCCCGTAAACCTCGGGATAAGCCTCGTCCGCAAAATCTGGGGACAAATATCCGGATCCAGGTCCTCAGGGGACAAAGCAAGGTACAAGAAAGCTCATGCCAAAATAAATACAGTGCAGCAAGTAATGAATAAATAGGGCAAGTAAGTAACCATCAATGTGAAAATACAAGATGAGAGCAGCACTAAAACTCAGGCTGAAGCCACTACCAGCTCTGTGTCGGGGAGCCGGTAGCGGTAATAAACACGTAATGTGCCTAGCTCTGCTACGAGAGTCTGAGGCCTCACAATAGTAGTAGATAGATATATGAAACAGCCTGTAGCCTGTGTGTCTCTCCCCATCCAATGTAACCACGTATATCAAGACCATAACGTCTCATGTCCATGTCAAGCGCGATCATAGCTAATGCATCAAGTCATAAAGTATCTAAGAGTATAATGTCCATGTCCTGTATCTTATACAGAATCACCACGAATATCTCGGGAAAATCCTGTCTCATGAATAGTGTCAAGTGTCCTGGGTCATATGGTACTTGATAAGACAAGTACGAAAATAAGGTGTCACGAATGTCCATCTCTAGATGGCCGTACCCAACACTGCATACAGGTGTCGGCATCCGACTGATAATCGGACGCTAAGTACGTCACACGGTCCTAGGTTGAGCATGCACAGTAATATAATGAAGCAAGGAAAATAAATAACTAAGCTGCAGAGTTGGCAAGGTACACTTGCCTGATGTTGGAATATCAACAATCGTCCCTAGATCAGCGGAACCGGTAGGGACTACTCCAAAAGCTATCATAAACATCACCAATAGTCTCAGAAGGTATCAAACTGCTAAAAATGCCTGTCCTTACGTCCAATTTGGACACAGGGGCAAAAAGGTCATTTTCGGATTAAAGCGGGGTCCACATGTGGGCCACCTTGTACCGAAAAGCGTGTCAGAGTCAAAGGTCTCCAAATTCTACAAACTCAGTGTCTACAAGTCAGGAACGATGATACGAACCCAATGGAACTTCCAGAATTGGATTCCGATGAGCCGATCTCAAAATCACCCGTCAAGTAGAGCCTGTGGGGCCCACGATACGTGATTTTTGTCAACGTTCTCGGAATCGGACCAAACTTGGGTCACAGGACCAGCGCATTGCTACGAGTCTGATGGCGCAAGTTTTGTCTCGATCCGACGTGCGTACACAAAGTTACAGCATGTTCCAGAAAGGACGGATACGGAGTGTCGTCGGCGGATACGCGTTGATTCCGGAGTGCCCGCACCTCCGAATCGACTTCTGCGAAATCCTACAAGACCGTATCAACGTCGCGCACATTTCGGTAAAGACCGCGTGCGACCAAGTCGTCCCGATTGGCGGGGCGTACTCAGTTCCGGGGTGAAACAGGGTGTTGCTTTTCCTATTTTTGGATCGCGGTGTACGATCACCACAGGACGCGATGCACCGAGCGAGTTGCACGGGCACCGAGAGGGTTATACAGTCTACGTGTAGCAACTGACGGAATTGAAATTGGAGTTACGATGAGGGTGAAAACGGTACCTGAACCGAGCTCCAAAATCTGAGTTTCCACGTGTCCTGCTCGTATCCGATGTCTACTGCTCGCGTCCGAATCGCGATCTCCCGTGTCCGCTGAGCTCTGTGTCTTGTCCCGAATTCACTGCTGGGTCGACAAGCTCAGGGCGACTGGGTTCTCAGGCGGCGGCCGGTTCTCGGGCGACGGCCTGGCGCGGGTCGAAGGGTCGAGGGGGAGTCGGAGGGTTGAGGGCTGAACTTGGCGGCGGCCGGCGGGATTCGCTGGCGGTGAGTCGAAGGGTGAGGGATGATCGAACGGCGGGGTAGCAGCGACAGGGAGGAGTCGGGGGACGGTTCGAACCGAGGACGGAGGGGGCCGCGCTCGGGGTCGCTGTGCTCGCGGCGGATGACGGAGAAGGGGGAAGTCGGCTGGGCGAACTCAGCGGCGGGGTTTCAGGTGATGGGAAGCGGCGGCATCGCGGATCAGCTGCTGGGCGGGGCAGCTAGGTGGTCGACGGCGAGCTTGATAGCGACGGGAGCTTAGGGTTTAGGTGATGGCTAGGCACGGACGCCGAGGAGGCGCTATATAGGCTGCTACAGGAGTCTTCGGCGGAGGAATTCTAGGGTTCCATACGGTTTGGATCCGGGTCGGGTTCGGCTCGGATCCAACCCGACCCGAACGCTGGGTTTGGTTTGGTCTAGCCTGGATTTGTTCAACTTGGGTCTGGTTCACTCTCTATAGCTTTTGGTCCTCGATTCGTTGCTCCGATGTCCAATAAATTCACCGAAAAATGCCATGCGTCCGGTTCTCCATTATACACAATAAATTTTTACTTCCAGAATATTTTAACACCCTTTGGCCACACTTAAAAATTCTTTAAATCACACTCATCTTGGTCTTAATTTCCAGAAAATTCCAAAAACGAAATAACCTATTTTAAAATTATTCTCAAAATTTAGGGTGTTTACAATCTTCCCTCCTTAAAAGGATTGCGTCCTCGCAATCAAAGAATAAGCTACTCAAGAAAGAGTTATGGAAATACAAGGTGGACTAGTTTACAACTGCCTCCTCGAACAAGTGGGGGTATCGCTGGCGCATACTATCTTCTCGTTCCTAAGTCGATTCTCCAGGAGAATGATGTTTCCATGCTACTCGAACCAGTCTGATCGTCTGTCCCCTTAATGTTTTCTCACTGACGTCAAGGATGCCAACTGATTGTTCTTCATACCTCAAGCTCGGGCCTACTGCGATCTCTGAATGATCGACTACGTGACTTGGGTCGGTCACGTACCTTCGCCGCTGTGAGACGTGGAATACGTCATGCACTCCCTCTAAGGATGGAGGTAATACAAGCCGATAAGCCACCTCACCAACACGCTCGAGGATGTCAAATGGCCCAATATACCTTGGGCTCAGCTTGCCTCTGCTCCCGAATCTAATAGTACCACGAGTGGGCGAAATCCTCAAGAATACGTGATCTCCTTCTTTGAACTCTAGGGGACGTCTGTGCGTATCTGCCCAATGCTTCTGTCGGTCCTGAGCTGCTCGTAGATGATTCTGAATCTGCTTCACCTTCTCCACTGTTTGTGTGACCAATTCTGGTCCCAGTATCTGACGTTCACCGATGTCACTCCAGCATATAGGTGACCTGCACTTTCTTCCATATAAAGCTTCAAATGGTGCCATCTGAATGCTGGCCTGATAACTGTTGTTGTAGGAAAACTCCACTAAGTGCAAATGATCTTCCCAAGAACCTCCAAAGTCTAGCATACATGATCGCAACATGTCCTCCAATATCTGAATGGTGCGCTCCGATTGGCCATCTGTCTGCGGGTGGTACGCCGTGCTGAACTTGAGTCTGGTGCCCAGACTCTCTTGCATGCTTCTCCAGAAATGAGATGTAAATCTCGAATCTCGATCCGATACAATACTAACAGGCACTCCATGTAATTTCACAATTTATCACATATACATGTCGGCTAGTACCTCTGTGGACTGCCCAACTCTAAATGGCAAGAAGTGTGCCGATTTAGTGAGTCTATCCACAATAACCCATACTGCATCTCTTCCGCTGGGGCTCCTCGGAAATCCTCTGACAAAATACATCGTGATGTGCTCCCACTTCCATTCTGGTATAGGAAGCGGCTGTAACATACCTGCAGTCCTCTGATGCTCTGTCTTCATTTGCTGGCAGACTAAGCATTTGGCCACAAATCTTGCGATCTCTCTCTTCATTCCATGCCACCAGTAATACTGTCTCAAGTCTCGATACATCTTGGTTCCTCCTGGGTGAACAGAGTACATAGAGCTATGTGCTTCAGTCATTAACTCCTGTCTCAATTCTCTATTTGGAACATACAGGCGATTTCCAAACCTCAATGTCCCATCTTCGTGAATGTGAAGTCCTGTCTGCATGCCTGCTTCTGTCCTTTCTTTGAGTCTTCGGAATCTAGCATCGGTGGGCAATGCCTCTTTAATCTTCTCCACGAGTGATGACTGAATCTCAAGATTAGCCATCAAGCCATCTGGTCTTGGTAAGACAATCTCTATCTGAAGCTCATGTAGATCTCTCAATAACTCTGGCTGCATCGTCAAGAAATAAGCCGTAGGCTTCCTGCTGAGTGCGTCTGCAACAACATTCGCCTTTTCCGGATGATACTGCAGATCGATGTCAAAATCTACCATCAATTCAAGCCAGCGTCTCTGCCTCATATTAAGCTCCTTCTGAGTATACACATACTTCAGGCTCTTGTGATCAGTAAAGATTTCTACCCTCTCTCCATAAAGATAGTGCCTCCATATCTTCAATGCAAATATAACTGCTGCTAGCTCCAGATCATGTGTTGGGTAGTTCTTCTCGTGGACCTTCAACTATCTTGACGCATAAGTAATGACTTTGCCATGTTGCATCAAGACACATCCTAGTCCACTGCCTGATGCATCACTGTAAACAACAAAACCTCTTGACCCTGAAGGAAGAGTCAAGACCGGTGTTGTTGTTAATCTTCTCTTCAGTTCTTCGAAGGCCTTCTGGCAGTCTTCTGTCCATAGAAATTCCTGGTCCTTTCGTGTCGGCTTTGTCATCGGTTCTGCAATCCTCGAGAAATTTTCTATGAACCTTCGGTAATATCCCGCAAGTCCGAGAAAACTTCTCACCTCTGCGACTGATGTGGGTGTAGGCCAAGTCTCTATTGCCGCAACTTTCTCTGGATCCACTGAAAGTCCTTCTCCTGATATGATGTGTCCCAAGAAAGGCACTTTGTCCATACAGAACTCACACTTACTGAGCTTGGCATATAGCTTCTCCTGCCTCAAGGTCTCTAACACAATTCTGAGATGCTCCTCGTGCTCTTCATGGTTCTTGGAATATATGAGAATGTCGTCGATGAATACAACTATAAATTTATCCAAGAACTGATGAAAGACTCTGTTCATGAAACTCATAAACACTGCTGGCGCGTTGGTTAAACCAAACGGCATCACCAAGAACTCATAGTGCCCATACTTCGTCCTGAAAGCTGTCTTCGGGATGTCTTCTTTCCTCACCTTGATCTGATGATAGCCGGATCTAAGGTCAATCTTCGAAAATACCCTTGCACCACTCAACTGATCGAATAGATCATCAATGCGTGGTAAGGGATACCAGTTCTTGATGGTCACAGCATTTAGTGCCCGGTAATCAATGCACAACCGTACTGTTCCATCCTTCTTTGGCACAAATAATATGGGTGCCCCCCAAGGTGAAACACTGGGCCGAATGAAACCCTTCTCCAAAAGATCATCAACCTGTTCCTTCAATTCCACTAACTCCTTAGGTGCTAGCCGATATACTGATGAAGTGATTGGCTCTGCTCATGGAGTTAAGTCTATTGTGAATTCTATTTCCCGATCAGGCGTTAAACCTGGAAGATCATCGGGAAATACATCCACAAATTCTGATATGACTCTTGGGTAACCTGTCTCCCCTTCTACCGATAGTACCCTAAGAGTAGGCTGAACTCCTTGCTCTACTGCTCCTCGAAGAAACTCAAATTCTGGATGTCCAGGCGGTCTAAATATAACCCGCCCAAGTCGGCAATCAAGAGTCGCATGGTACTGACTTAACCAGTCCATACCAAGTACGACATCATAATCCGACATAGAAAATATCAGAAATTGAGCTCGCATTTCTTGGCCACAAACTACTATAGAACATGATCTACAGACATCACTAACCGGAATAATACCGCCTCCCGTAAGAATTCTCTTCATCTTCGGAAGGGGTGCGGTAGCTACTCTATGGGTGGCTACAAAGCTAGCTGCTATAAATGAATGCGATACTCCAGAATCAAATAATGCTACAGCTGGTAATGAAGCTACTAGAATAGTACCTGCGATGACCTCGCCTGCTGTAGCCTCCTGCTCAACAACTAATGGGAATGCCTGCCCTCGCCCCTGTGCTGGACCTCTCTGCTGCTGCTGAGCCTGCTGAAATAGGGCTGCCTGTGGGGCCAGTGGTGGTCTCTGCTGGTTTCCTCCTGGGGCTGGTGGTCTGACCCCACCAACTCCTGTCTGCTGTGCTCCTACTGCTGGATAAGTTGGTCGCAGTGCAGGTAGAGCTAGTCTGGGTGCTTCTCCTCTATGGTGAGTGCAGTCTCTGGATAGATGCTGGTTTGATCCACAAAGCAGGCATAGTCCCAACTTCCGCCTGCACTCTCTCTCAATGTGTCCTACCTTGCCGCAGTGATGACAAGTAGGAAGGGATATGGTCCTGTGTGCTGCTCTATCTGGCGTACTCCTCTAAAATTGTTTTGCAGAATCTCCATGTGTTACCTTGGTTGGTGCGGAGGTGTTTGGCCTCTTCAGATTCGATTCCCTTCTAGTGACGCGCTCCATGCGTCGTGCTGCTGCTAGAACATCAGTATAATTTGTAGGTGCCACTGAGCCAATCAATCTCTGAAGCTCGAACTTTAACCCGTCAAAGAACTTTTCCGCTTTCTCTTCCTCCGTCGAAATCAATGTTGGAGCGAAGCGACTCAGGCGAATAAATTCAGAATTATATTCTTCCACTGTCATGCTGCCCTGGATGAGGCGGTTGAACTTGTTCCTGAGCTCTGACCGTGCAACTGTCGGGATGTACATCTCTTGGAAAAGTCTGGAGAACTCTTCCCATGTGACTCTGTCCTGTCCAAGTCTCCTTTCTTCTGCTAACCACCAGTGGTGCGCATTATCAGTTAACTGCATTCTGACTGCAGTCATCCACTTCTCTCTTGGAAGTTCAGCGGCTTCCAGCAGATGCTGAATGTTTGTGAGCCACTCATGAACTTCCGTTGGCCCTTCTTTACCAGAAAATATGCGAGGCTTGAGATGACGGAAGTCGGTGATAGATCCCGTCGATGTTCGTCTCGCTGCTGGATTAGCCTGCTCCAATGCGGATACCAGGCTGGTCCGCAGATACTCGGCCTCCTGCCGATGGGCCTCCTGCTGAATCTGTTGCTGGGCTTGCATCATGGCATACATCATCTGGAACATCTGTTGCCCGTCCATGGCTTGTCCTGGCGGGAATGCTGGCATCTGGGGAGTGAACTGTGGTGGAGGTAGGATGTCATCTCTCTGGAACCTTGGATTAGGCTGACCGGTTTGATCACTCTGCGATGCTTGTCCACCATCCCCTGGTGTTACTTCGTCTCCATAAGTAACCACAGCGTCGTGTGGTGTCTCCAAACGAATATCATCTCTGTTCCCAGAATCCATTGCTCTGAAATCAAAAGATAAACTATAAGAACGCTCAGAGGAATCAATACAGGATGCAGTTCAAGTAAAATTTCGAGTTCGGTATAGAGTTCAACAAATGGTTAAATAATGGATGAGATCCTATAGTTTATACTATCCTTAGGGCAGGCTGGTTCGGTCCCTAAGTTGAAACCGAACAATTTAGTCGTAGACCTGCATGGGCCACCACAAAAATTATGTCACGCCCCAGTCCCAAAATACCGTGGGACTAGACACGTGGCAATGGCAAGCAGTACGCACCGATGGACCAACTCAATATAATGGATCCATCAGGGCATACTTAAGCTGTAAAACAAGTCTACGACAATCACGGCACAACTAATCTCATCCACACAAGATATAAAATATGATCCACAGAATAAATAAGGAATGTAAATCATCAGCAAGTCTCACAAAGTACTTCGGGGAACAACCCGATAAATATCTAGTACAATGGTTCAACTGACCAGAAAGTAAAAGACTGAAATAAATAATAAACGCTGAGCATGAACATGGATGCTCAAGAGAAGTCATCAGCTAAGACCTCGTCCTCAGATGGCGGTACAGCTCCTGGATCAGCTCCTGCTCCGGTCCCGTAAACCTCGGGATAAGCCTCGTCCGCAAAATCTGGGGACAAATATCCGGATCCAGGTCCTCAGGGGACATAGCAAGGTACAAGAAAGCTCAGGCCAAAATAAATACAGTGCAGCGAGTAATGAATAAATAGGGCAAGTAAGTAACCATCAATGTGAAAATGCAAGATGAGAGCAGCACTAAAACTCAGGCTGAAGCCACTACCAGCTCTGTGTCGGGGAGCCGGTAGCGGTAATAAACACGTAATGTGCCTAGCTCTGCTACGAGAGTCTGAGGCCTCACAATAGTAGTAGATAGATATATGAAACAGCCTGTAGCCTGTGTGTCTCTCCCCACCCAATGTAACCACGCATATCATGACCATAACGTCTCATGTCCATGTCAAGCGCGATCATAGCTAATGCATCAAGTCATAAAGTATCTAAGAGTATAATGTCCATGTCCTGTATCCTATACAGAATCACCACGAATATCTCGGGAAAATCCTGTCTCATGAATAGTGTCAAGTGTCCTGGGCCATATGGTACTTGATAAGACAAGTACGAAAATAAGGTGTCACGAATGTCCATCTCTAGATGGCCGTACCCAACACTGCGTATAGGTGTCGGCACCCGACTGATAATCGGACGCTAAGTATGTCACACGGTCCTAGGTTGAGCATGCACAGCAATATAATGAAGCAAGGAAAATAAATAACTAAGCTGCAGAGTTGGCAAGGTACACTTGCCTGATGTTGGAATATCAACAATCGTCCCTGGATCAGCAGAACCGGTAGGGACTACTCCAAAAGCTGTCATAAACATCACCAATAGTCTCAGAAGGAATCAAAATGCTAGAAATGCCTGTCCTTACGTCCAATTTGGACACAGGGGCAAAAAGATCATTTTCGGATTAAAGCGGGGTCCACATGTGGGCCACCTTGCACCAAAAAGCGTGTCAGAGTCAAAGGTCTCCAAATTCTGCAAACTTAGTATCTACAAGTCAGGAACGATGATACGAACCCAACGGAACTTTCAGAATTGGATTCCGATGAGCCGATCTCAAAATCACCCGTCAAGTGGAGCCTGTGGGGCCCACGATACGTGATTTTGTCAACGTTCTCGGAATCGGACCAAACTTGGGTCACAGGACCAGCGCATTGCTACGAGTCCGATGGCATAAGTTTCGTCTCGATCCGACGTGCGTACACAAAGTTACAGCGTGTTCCAGAAAGGACGGATACGGAGTGTCGTCGGCGGATACGCGTTGATTCCGGGGTGCCCGCACCTCCGAATCGACTTCTGCAAAATCCTACACGACCGTATCAACGTCGCACACAGTTTGGTAAAGACCGCGTGCGACCAAGTTGTCCCGATTGGCGGGGCGTACTCAGTTCCGGGGTGAAACAGGGTGTTGCTTTTCCTGTTTTTGGATCGCGGTGTACGATCACCACAGGACGCGATGCACCGAGCGAGTTGTACGGGCACCGAGAGGGTTATACAGTCTACGTGTAGCAACTGACGGAATTGAAATTGGAGTTGCGATGAGGGTGAAAACGGTACCTGAACCGAGCTCCAAAATCTGAGTTTCCACGTGTCCTGCTCGTATCCGATGTCTACTGCTCGCGTCCGAATCGCGATCTCCCGTGTCCGCTGAGCTCTGTGTCTTGTCCCGAATTCACTGCTGGGTCGACAAGCTCGGGGCGACTGGGTTCTCAGGCGGCGGCCGGTTCTCGGGCGACGGCCTGGCGCGGGTCGAAGGGTCGAGGGGGAGTCGGACGGGTTGAGGGCTGAACTTGGCGGCGGCCGGCGGGATTCGCTGGCGGTGAGTCGAAGGGTGAGGGATGATCGAACGGCGGGGTAGCAGCAATAGGGAGGAGTCGGGGGACGGTTCGAACTAAAGACGGAGGGGGCCGCGCTCGGGGTCGCTGTGCTCGCGGCGGATGACGGAGAAGGGGGAAGTCGGCTGGGCGAACTCAGCGGCGGGGTTTCAGGTGATGGGAAGCGGCGGCGTCGCGGATCAGCTGCTGGGCGGGGCAGCTAGGTGGTCGACGGCGAGCTTGATGGCGGCGGGAGCTTAGGGTTTAGGTGATTGCTAGGCACGGACGCCGAGGAGGCGCTATATAGGCTGCTACAGGAGTTTTCGGCGGAGGAATTCTAGGGTTCCATACGGTTTGGATCCGGGTCGGGTTCGGCTCGGATCCAACCCGACCCAAACGCTGGGTTTGGTTTGGTCTAGCCTGGATTTGTTCAACTTGGGTCTGGTTCACTCTCTATAGCTTTTGGTCCTCGATTCGTTGCTCCGGTGTCCAATAAATTCACCGAAAAATGCCATGCGTCCGGTTCTCCATTATACACAATAAATTTTTACTTCCAGAATATTTTAACACCCTTTGGCCACACTTAAAAATTCTTTAAATCACACTCACCATGGTTTTAATTTCCAGAAAATTCCAAAAACGAAATAACCTATTTTAAAATTATTCTCAAAATTTAGGGTGTTTACAATGGTAAGCCAGTTGAGATAGCACCTGTAGAGCCTATTGAGCTAGTACCAGTAGACGATGAGACTTAGATACTTAATTTATGATATTGTATATGTCAGTTAGACACTTTTGGCATGTATTATATTTGAGATCATTGAGTTTTGATTAGAATATTAGACTTGTGATGTATTTGGCTCAGTATTTTTTTCTTCTATTCCATATCGTGCCATATCTTCCTCTAGTTTATTATTGTGATTGAGTATTGTTTACTATTATCATATTGTCCTCCATTTAGGAGTTGAGTTATCTTGACAGGTACATTATATATACTGTGTGAGATGTTTAGATAGTATTGTTTACCTAGACAGCATTCTACCGTCGATGATGTGACGTAGGCTGGACGTACCCACATACTCGTGCCTCTACACCGGGTGCTGGTCATGACACATTTTTGTGGTGGCCTATGCTGGTCAAGGTAGTAGTACTAAGACTTGGACTATTACTACATGCTTGCTACATGATATAGGACCAGGGATATAGGATGAGAGGATACTCAATCACAACTAGGAACATTTCCAATCTATTGGATTTAATTTCTTTATCAATCGGAATGATTATTTTCTTTAAAATATTGCAGTCCTTCCTTGATGCTATCGTATCTTGTGCAATATTGATTTATTTGTTTTGAATCTGTCTTCAGGATACCGTTGAAGACCAGATTCTAGCGCTCCTTTATAGTATTATTGAAGTGGATTACTTCTCCACCTCCTCCAGCTCAGAGGGTTCCTTCACCGATCCAGGTAGTAATTTTAATAGCAGCTCTTGGGGTGCTCCAACTCCAGTTCATAGGACGGTGCCCACAGTTTCTGAGGAGCTTTCACCACCCCAGCACCAATCGATGCCGCACAGATGTTTGTGCTATTTTGGGAGTTGATAGAGGCCCAGAGGGCCCAGGAGGAGGCTCAGTACCGCCAGTCGGATGTGATGAGGTAGGGGATAAAAAATGTCCATCAGCTAGCCCTTGCAACAGTAGAGAGGGTTGCCCTAGTTCAGCTACAGGTGGTACCGCTTTATTCTGTCCAGCAGCAGCCGAGGCCGGTACCATTATTAATTTTAAGAGTATGGACCCTAAGGACTTCAAGGGCATTAAGGAAATCTTGTACGTTGATGATTAGATTGAGGACGTTGAGAGGAACATACGACTGGCACAGATTCTAGAGAGTCTACAGGTGAAGGCAGAGGGCAGCCAGATGTTTGACATTGCCCTATCATGGTTCCGAAAAGACCCAAGGATCGCGGCGCCAGAATTGACTTGTGGAGCTTTTAAAGAGATTTTTAAGAAGTTGTTCTTTTCGGGCGTGGCTTTGAGTGCCCTAGGAGAGCCAGTTCCTAGACCTCGTCCAGGGGAGCATGACAATGGACGAGTACGCCGCAGAGTTCTACAGATTGGACAGATTTGTGGAGGGGCAAAATCTTCTAGGAAAGACCAGGGAGTTCCGAAAGGGTTTGATCAGGGAGGTCAAATCTCTTACTAGGGGACAACGTACAGCTATATTCGAGGAGATCCTGATGGATGTACAAAGGGCTGAGGATGACTTGAAGCTCAAATCCAAGAGGATGAGACAATCATCAGGTGGAGCTAGCAGTAGTGCGGGACCAGTAAACGACCCTATTTCCAGCAGCAGATAATCTTCCAGCCGTAGAGACAGCAATCTCATACACTATTCCGAGCACCGATACAACAGGCACACCAGACCCCGAGACCGGCACAACAGGCCCCACGGTGTACTCACTGTGGAAAGCTTGGACATATACGGGAGGTTTGCAGGAAGAGGCTTGGAGTGTGTCTCAATTATGGAGAGTCAGGTCACAAATTGAGGGAGTTTCTAGTGGCTCCAGTTCGAGCAGGTCAGGAAGCAGCACCAGTACAGAGAGCACTAGTGAGGCCACATGTGGGACAGTAGAGGAGACCTCCTTTACCAGCCCAGCAGCAGCATTTCGTCCAGCACCAGCAGCAGATAGGTGCACAGTGAGGGCGATCTTTCGCCATGAGATTTGAGGAGGAGGAGCTAGTCAGAGATGTGATATCAGGTTCAGTTATTCTTAATTATATTCTAGTTTATGCTTTATTTGATTTCGGTGCTTCCAATAATTTGGTATCTGTATCTTTTGCTCTCAAGCATCGTTTAAAGACTGAACCTTTGTCTAGGACGTGCAAGATCATGACTTGTGGTGGCATTATCCTGGTCAGTGATGTTTGCAATGATTGGAGAGTTATACTGGGAGGCCGGGAGTTGAGTGCGTACTTACTCATAATGCCATTTCCGAGTTATGATATTGTACTCGAGATGGATTGGTTGAGTAGGCACCATACTAGTAAAGATTGTCGTGGAGCCAGAGTTTTGTTTCGACCACCATGAGAGCCAGAGTATGAGATTGCCAAATAAGCAGTGGAGCAGAGCAAGGATGTCATCTGTGGAGCTATGGTGGAAGAGAAGGAGTTTCCACATCCGTTGATAGGAGAGTTCATTGATGTTTTTTCGGAGGAGTTGTCAGATTTGCTACCAGACCAAGATGTTGAGTTCTCTATAGACTTGGTGTCAAGCGCAGAGCCGATATCTCAGCACGTCTATAGAGTCAACAACAACGAACCGGTAGAGTTGAAGAAGCAAGTGGAAGAGTTACAAGACAAAGACTTTATTATATCTAGTTCATCACCATGGGGTACTCCGGTATTATTTGCACCAAAAAATGATAGGCCGATACACATGTGTATCGACTACAGGGCTCTAAACAACCTCTCAAGCAAGAAGAAATATCCGCTACCAAGAATTGATGATCTCTTTGATCAGTTGAGCGGAGCGAAGGTATTCTCGAAGATAGACTTGAGGTCGGGTTACCACCAGGTGAAAGTGAATTAGGAGGATATTCCGAAGATAGCTTTTCAGACTCGGTATTGACAGCTTAAGTTCTTGGTGATACCGTTTGGGTTGACCAATACCCAGAGGTATTCATGAATATGATGAATGAGGTATTCCAACGGTATCTTGATAACTTTGTGTGGTATTTATTGATGACATTATGGTGTATTCGAAGACCCCGGAGGAGCATGAGGAGTACTTGAGGATAATTTTAGAGACTCTCAGGAAGGAGAAGCTTTATGGCAAGCTTTTATAGTGTGATTTCTCCCTTGACAAGGTTGAATTCCTTGGTCATGTGACTACAGGTAACGGAATCTCAATGGACCTAAAGAATATTTTAGCAGTGGAGCCGTGGGCTACTCTGAGTTCAGTGGCAGAGATCATGAGTTTTCTAGGACTAGAAGGTTATTAATGAAGGTTTGTACAAGAATTTTTCAGGATTGCGGACCTGATGATGACATGCTCCAGTCTCAAAATACAAAGGACTAGGCCACGTGGCAATGGCCAGCTACATACCAAGGGAACTCCAGTCTGACTCTGAATATATATAAGCTGTAAATTAGGGTTACTATCTAGATAATACGGTCTATATGTCTATGTCTCAAACCAAAAGAATATGTAATAAAGAAAGGATAACCTGTATCATGGTGTGCACCCCACACTACACTCGTCCAAATAGACTCGAAGAAAATAATATGACTCTACAAATACTGTGTTATACTAGCAGAAAATAAGCAAAGATCATAAAAGCTGAACAATAAAGAAGTGAATACAAATAACAAGTAACAATATCTGCATACCGGTATAATACTCATCAGCGGCTCCAGCCTCCCGTCAGCAATCGACCCTACAATCTGGCAGGAACTAGGTCCTCAGAGGGACGTGAAAAGGTACAAAAATAGTATGTCATAGTATAACAGAAAGAAACATGCTATGCCGATGTAATCTAGCATAACCACATAAGTGAGACGCAACTTTGAAGACAATGTTCGTAGCGTGGACTTTCCAAATATAAAATCGTAGCTCTGAGGCACAGAGACACACGAGGCATACCGTAGCTCCGAGCACAGAGTCACACGGGTGATACTACGACTCCGGATACAGGATCACTACATAAATAGGAACATATACATATATATAGAGCTTGTAAAGTAGCCCAAACGTCTAGTAACTGTCTTCCCCTCCCAATGTCATCAACGAGTGTTCGCTGAACCTGAACCTCTATCTAACAGTCTTGTCATACTGAAGTAACTATCAACAATCGTGACCCTAAAGTCATCCCAGATTCTGGTCATGCTGACAGTATCAGGATATAGGAAGTCTGGCATGATGATGGTGTCTGAATGTGTCCTTGGGTTCTGATGTAACCAAGTAGGTACTTCAAGGTGTCGCAAACATCTATCAATCGATACTAGACGTTACCAACGAACGTTTGCACCCGGTTGCTACCCGGAAGCTAAGTATCGAATCTTATCCAAAGCGCGCACAAAGCATGGATAAAATAAATAGTAATTTGGAAAATGAGATACATGATGGTAAGGTACAATTGAATAGATCCGGATGCTGAAGGCGGGGCTCCGGTACAACGTCCAAGTCTGCGGATCCCGAAGTACCTAGAGACGATAAATCAAATTAATTAATAATCTAGCTCGATACTATTCTAAAATAAGAGGTGACAACATGTCTAGCATAGGCTTACGTCTTAGTTACATAGCTCACATAGATACTAACTAGAGGGTTGATCCAAGTTGACTAGGGTAACGCTACATCAATTACGATCAACAAGTAGTATAATATCCTCAACAAAATCTCCAATCCCCTAACATTCATCATAGTGATTTCAGTCGTTCAAGTTATGCTCATCCTCAACCATACCATCCTTGTATTCATATATGTTATTTTATACACCCTATTTATTCATCCTCAAATAATTAGTTATAAATTATCAAGTTCACAATAAATAACCGTAATTAAAATACTATATCACCATTTCCACATGTATACCTAACCTCAATATTTACAATAAAAATTTTATGTGAAGTATTTACGTAACCCTAACCCTAACTAGGGTTTCTCTAGCACAAACATCATACTACACAAAAAGAGAAGGGTAAGGAGTTACCCCGGTGGCTGCGGGTGGTGGCAGCGGCGATGCTGCGGCTTCGGTCAGGGATGGCGTCGACCGTAGGGGTGGCGCACGTGTCGACCAAGGTGGTAGGGGTGCTCGGCTACGTGAAGGAGGTGGTGCTCGGCTATGTGAAGGAGGTGGTGCTGGAGGTTGTGGTCATGGTGGTGGTGGCCGTTCATAAAAATTTGGGCGGGTGAAGGTGGTGTTGATTGTTCGTGGTGGAGGCGAAGGTGTAGGAGTTGGTGGTGATACGGGCGGGTGGCCGAAGATAGTGAGGGTGGTGGTGGTGGTGGGGAAATGGCAGTGGCGGTGCTGTCCAGGTCGGGGCGATGAAAGTAGTGATGGCAGAAGCTGTGAGGGTGGTTTGTGGTGGTGGGGATGGTGAAGTGCAACGGGTGGAGTTAGCCGAAGGCAGTGGCTACGCTGCTGGGGTACGGGAAATAAAGTGAAGAAGAAGAAGAAGAAGAAGAAGAAGTGAAGAAAGAGAGGGAAGGAATTTGGCTGTTGAAAAATAGAGAGAGAGTGAGGGGGGATTCCTAGGTTTCTCTAGGGATTAGGGCCGGCCACATTGGGAAGGGTGTGTGTGTATGTGTTAATATAGGGGGATGAGTGGTTTTGATGGGGGGAGGGGAATTTAAATCAATGGTTAGGATTTCACATGAAGAAAAACACTTTGCAAGGGGAGAGAGAGTGTGATATGACCGGATATATGAGGTTGGGGGAGGTTTCTTCATTGGCTCTAACCAATAGGGTGGTGACACCTAGCACCCTTTTTGCCATTTAGCCCCTTAAATTTTGGGTATTTGTACATATAAAAAAATGGTAAGAATTTGTTGTAGGAAGTGGTGTTTGGTGTTTTGTAGCGTGAGGGAGTGTTTTGTGTTTTATATGGGCCTCATGAAAGGGGTATTGGATTAAATTGGGGTTAGGTTGGGATTAGTTTAAGTTGGTATCCCCAATTTAATTAAATAAAGTATTATGTGCTCTTAAATTAAATTGGAGCACATGGGGTCTCAAGTAGGAGTGACACAAAGGTCATGAAAGGTGTAGGCTTGGTGTCAGTCTTTGGCCCTTTAATTTGTTTGGCAAAACGAGTTGAGTTTGTGTCCCCAAATCGATGGCAACGACATAGGTACGCGACATAGGATTTAAAGAATTGATTTTATGACTGGGAAGTTGTACAATTAAATTAGAGCACAAGAGAGAGTGTTTGTGATTGACAGAAATGTCTAATGCCATGGTTGGCTTGTCAGGTCAAGAGTGCAATGGTATATTGGAAATTAAAGCCTATCGTTGGGCTCCAATTATTTTAGCAACGTTAAGGTTCACCAAGGGTTTAAATTAAAGAACCAGTCAATGTAACATAATTTCTAAACCTCAAACACCCTGATGCTAAACCAAATTTTTTAACCATATCTAGTTTACCTAAAATAATAATTTGAGAAAATTTATATCCTTCCCAACTTAGAAGAATTTTGTCCCCGAAATTAAAATTAAAGCACGAATGAGAGTTACGAGAATTTAAAAAGTTAACAGGTATTCGAATGCAGTACGTAAATTCGTACCTCGGTCCTCAAATAAATGCGGAAAGCGCTATCGAATGGAATCCTCGCGCTCTCAGGTAGACTCGCCTGGCGAATGATGCTTCCATGCAACCCTGACCAATTGAATGGTTTGTCCCCTCAAAAAATTTTCACTGCGATCGAGTATTCCCACTGGCTGCTATACATATGATAAACTGGGCCCAACTGTAGTCTCTGAATGATCGAGCACGTGGCTAGGGTCTGCCACGTATCTCCTCAACTACGATATATAAAATAAGTCGTGTACCCCTTCTAATGTTGGAGGTAATATAAGATGATAAGTGTTTGTGGTATTAAACGAAAGAATGAAAGTGTATTTCAATGACAGGGTTTATACGAGACCCGTGCCCTTTGGTTTACAAACAAACTTGTACAATTTGATCCTATACGAGGATGCGGGAGTACAATTTATTTAATCTGGATATAAATTGCTATAGGTGTCTGATCTGCAGTCGATCACTTTAGCCCTTGGACTACACGATGTTGAAGAAGTGTCATGGAAGACGGGTAGCAGCTTCGAAGGTTGCGAAGGAGGGTGGATGCACGATGCCAAAGCCGTCGACCCCTACTCTTTGCCTGAGCTCCAGACTCTTCTCTCCTTCTCTCTCTCTCTCTTTTTACCAATTCTCCGACCTTGTTCGATCTTCCAAATTATCGACCTTGTTCCCCATTGATAGGGGTCTCTATTTATAGAGTTTTGGTGACAGTGACCACTCCGTCGGTATAACAATCGAGGAGTGGACAGTACAGCACCCTTTTACACAACGGTTAAAATAACCAATGCCTGCGTATGAATGACCTTTTGAGTGAGCATGTGACGCGTGTCCAACTAAGGGGACAAAATGCGTATATCTGCTGCGAAGATCACGGCATAGAAGCCACGTAGGTAGGTATCCCTCGTGTAGAAGAGGTTGGCGTAGAAGCCAAATGACTGTCACCCCTGGCGTAGAAGCCAAAATAGGCATAGAAGCCGAACAGGCGTAGAAGCCGAATAGGCATAGAAGCCGAACAGGCATAGAAGCCGAATAGGCATAGAAGCCGAATGGTCGTAGAGACTGAGTGGGCATTCGAAGCCGAATGAGTACAGATCCTGAATGGGCATAGAAGTCGCTGCGTACCGTGCCAGAGTGTTGATGTAGACGTCTTCGCCAGAATTACGGCTTTCGAAGGTGTAATCAAATCTCTTTACAGAGATTTGCCACCATCCTGTGCATTAAATACGGAGACGTGTTTTGAAGGTCTGCAGCCCTTCTGTGCATCCGTCGCAGAGACGTGTCTTGAGGGAAACTGTCACCGCTCTGTGCAATTTGACGTAAAGACGTGCCTCGGGCCTTGTACGAAGTGCAGCTTTTGACGTGGCAGGCGGTTTGTCTACTACGGAGCGTAAAACAGCTCATGTTTGCCTGTGTAAAACAAGGCAACGTATTCCCTTGTATGCGAAAGAGCGGTTTACGCTGGGGGGGCTTTGGTAACCGACAGTTTGGTGATATTTTAACCAAATCCTCTGCATTAAATGCCGAGATCCGCCATCATACTGTGGGGTGCGTCCCGAGGGGTCTGCCATCGTTTCCAGCCGTCGTCTGGGTAGCCGTGCAGCACTTTTTGTCAGGAGTCAGAGGCCAGGTTCACTGCGTGACTTGACAGGTTCATTTCGGGGAAGACGAAGCGTTCCTCGTACGCATTAACGCTGCTTTGAGAGCGGCTGAGTTTTACGCCATGGAGGCAATGAAGAACTCTGTCTTATGCTGGAGTGGCCTGGACGTACTGCACTTACGCGGATGGTCCTTTGAGCTTATACTTCATGCTGTATTTTAGCAAAAAAAACTCTGTTGCACACTTGATGGCTCTGAAGGCCTCTGTTTACGCTGCTCTGCATCAAGAGGCTGTGTAGATCCTCCCAGCGTATTTTTCATGCTTCTACAAGACCCCCTTCAAAGCTTTTAAATTTCTCGGAATTTGAAATGCTTTGAATGAAGCATGAACGGCCCCTCGTAACTCGAAACGTTTCTGAATGGAGCGTTGAAACGGTCGATGCGGACTTTATGACGGATTTATTGGGGACCGCTGTGATCTCTTTTGCCTATAAAAAGGCTGGGGGGGTGAACCTGTTCTCACCACATTTCCATCACCATGCAGAGATGATGGCCGGAGTTCGTCGGGTCGACCTGAGGAAGAAGGAGATAATGTTCTTCCAGCATGTAGGGAGCCAAAAAAGATGGCATCTTCGAGCAAATATCCACTGCAACGATAGATCATGGAAGGATATCTTAGCCTCCCTTGCTCGGGATAATCAGCAACTTTGTATGGTGGTTCTTCCGGGAGAAGGGAAGGATCATATTTCATAATACGGCTGCAAGCTGTATATTTTCTCCTGAGATCCCCGCGGACGAGATTAAACAAACCGTAATCTATCGTCCTCGATCGAGTTGGGTTAAAGAAACCTCAACTGGATCGGCCATGGCAAATGGAGGATCTTCTTGTTCATGACTGTAGTAGTCGATGAACTGTCTTCGAAGAAGAGGAAGATCTCCACCCATGTGAGAACCTGTCAGAACAGCTTTTGGGCGATCTTCATATGACGATGGGGGACTCCTTTGTCGACGGAGCTTCCCTCATATGTAATCATGAAAAATAGAGAAAAACCCTTGTAGATTGGATTTCCCTCATATGTAATCATGATTTTGATTTTAACAAAATCGTCTTCTTCTCCATATGATCGTCTTGCCATATGTTGCTGTGAAGTCTGAATATGTGTAGCTTCGACACGTCTGAATCTTTACGCCGACTCCGATAGAAAGAGTATTAGGCCCTGTCCTTTACGTATAGCGAATAGTCCATATAACGCCGTTTAGCATCTTGAACATTTAGAACTGTCCTGTTGCTAGAACTGAGGGACCGCGTAGAATTTCTGAACTGTTGCTTCTCTGATGAACAGAATTTTTTGTTCAGACTTCGTCTTCAAGAATGATCTCTCGAAACTCCCTTGGAACAGGGTCGAGGTTTTTGGCTGTCAAATTAATTTGCCACCTTGATAGACGAGATGTTCAGACTGGAGTCTGGATGAACCTCCAATTTTGGACCCGAGAAGAGTAATTTCTCAATGTTTGAACTCTGTATGCTTCGGGTACTTGGGATGCTTTGGGTCAAGAACGAGTATCTTCTGTGTGAACTCTTTGCAATTGACCGCTTTGGGGACTGTTTCGAATATACGGAAAGTCATGGAGCATGAAATCATCAGTCTGTAACCTCTGGGCATAAAACACCATCGAGCGCGGAATCATAGACTTGTGGTTCCTGAGCGTGAAGTCGTAGGTTTATTGCCTCTCGAGCATAAAAGCTACTGAGCACAAAGGCATCCGGGCATAAAACCATAGACTTATAGCTGTCGAACGTAAAGCTGTAGATTCGTAGCCGTCGAGCGTAGAAAGCTCCTTTAGCGCAGGACTGGAGATCTGTAGCCTGTGAGCGTAGAACACCATCGAGCGTGAAATCGTAGACTTGTGGTTTCTGAGCGTGAAGTCGTAGGTTTGTTGCCTCTCGAGCATAAAAGCTACCGAGCACAAAGGCATCCGGGCATAAAACTGTAGACTTATAGCTGTCAAACGTAAAGCTGTAGATTCGTAGCCGTCGAGCGTAGAAAGCTCCTTTAGCGTAGAACTGTTTGATTTGTAGCTCCTGAAAAGAAAATTTCTTCGAGCGTGAAGTTTGCGGATCTGTTGCTTCTGAGCGTAAACTGAGCGCCACCGATCGTGAGATCGTCGATTTGGTATCTGCTGAGCGTAAAGTCGTAGGTTTGTGGCCTCTCGAGCATAAAAGCTACCGAGCACAAAGGCATCCGGGCATAAAACCATAGACTTGTAGCTTGCGAGCGTAAAACCGTAGATCCGTTACTGTCGAGCGTAGAAATCTCCTTTAGCGTAGAACCCGCTGAACCGTTTTGCACGAAAAACCTTTCGAATTCGCTGACTGTCCGTCTTATAAGGGTAGTGGGCTGACGTAGCATCCAATCATAACCAATCTACGAGATTTGGTTAGGGTCTCGAGGAGTTCATCCGAGGATTCGAGGAGTCGACCCGGACTATATATATACCCCAAGTTTTTTGAGAGAAAAACTTTTTATCTGTCTCCTGCGAAAGAGAGCTTTCGACTGTTCGAGTTTTTCTTCGTTCCTTCTTCGAGCACTTCGAGTCTTCAGAAATTACGAAAAAACAAACCCCCTCCGCTAAGGGAAAGAGCATAGGTTCTTCATCTCATTCTTCTGCCCCAGCGAGGGAGTCTCTGGTCGGGCAAGGCAAACTTTCTTCCGAGCAAAGTATCCCGCCGACGAGCAGCGCACCCGGCCTTAGAGGTAGAGCCTTTGGGGTGACAAAAATGACGAAAAATCCTTCGCACACGTTGAACGTGACCGCGCTAGGTCGTCTTCTGTGCTGATAGCCTCTTTGGAGGAAGATGATGCACGGAGACATTTTCATCTTTTACGCCCATATTTCTAATGTGCCAGCGTAAAGACTCCATATTTTTGTAGCCCTGAACGTAAAAGCTCTGGCTATCGAAGATGGGCGTATATCGTAAAATTTGAGTTTTACGCTTGTGGAGGGGACTTCCGACGTAAAATAACCGAATGGTTACGATCCTGCGTAGAGAACAGACTGTCGTTTCTTTGGTCTGTACGTTTGTGCAAGATTTGTAATGACATATTTCCCTTGCACTTTTGCAGTTGATCTGGGCGAGTCTCCACTGGCCGAGGTGATGGGATCCGCTGCCGGGATGCTGCACTCGAATTATCTGGAGGATCTGTCCCACGTGGCATTTTCCATCTCCGGACCCCAGTACCCTGAGGGAAGGGGATTTCTGATATCGGCTCAGGGCGAGCGGACGCTGCTGAGCATGATTAATGGCGAGCCCCTGACCTACGTAGACGGGGAGCAGTACATAAAGTCGGCTTTCCTCTTTGGGGACATGATTGACAAATAGTCCCATACAAGCCCCAAGAGGGAGCCCTGGGTTTTCTCTGCCGGGAATTTGGTTTTGTATTTGCCAACGATGCCGAGGGATTATCCTATCTTGGCCTTCTTCCATAGGACGCATTCCAGGAAGATGTCGTGGATGCTAACTCCTGATCTTCACGGTAAGCCGGGGAAGATCTTTCATCTCAAAGGAGCTGACCGGGGGTCGTTTGTCAGTCGCCCTTCCGGCTTTGTGACGTTGTTTCGGGGACTGTGCCTGGGTAGTGTCCCGAGTGAAGACAGCTCGGTAATCCAGCCAGTCCAATTGCCGACCTTCTGCAATGACTTTATGGGACGAGGCAGGGTATATCCCAAGGAGAATCCTCGGTGTAATGGGTGGATCGCCCCAACAAACTCCCGATGGACATGCCTAGTGGGCTGGGCCTTGAAGCACTTCCGGAGAGAGTTGGAGGTCATTGGGCTACATGCCGCTGTGAGTGCGACAAACGTTGGGTTGCCTCTGAACCCTAACTTGTTCCTGGCACTGATGGAGCGGTACATTCCGCTCACTGGGACCTTTGCTACTCCACTGGGGGAGTTGGGATTGGCGCTCCACGAGATGGCAGTTGTCTCGAGACTGCCGATGGGGGATACCCCATATGAAGAGTATATTCCCACCAACCGGGAGTTAGGGGATTTGGACCCTCGGGTGGCGGAAGTATATCAGGAGCTGATGTGTCAATACTTCGCGTGCACCATTTTTTATAACGAGCCTTCTGATTTAGCTTATACCACCAAGTGGATGTCCTACCTCTTCTTCCACCGAGCTAGGGCTGCCAAGTCGGAGAAAGCCTCGGGGGGCAAAAATGAGCCCGTGAACTGTTTGGGCGTGCTTAGCGCCCAAGTCGTCGAGGATCTTATGGAGGAGGCCACAGCTCCGGATCAGATTCTCGTCGAGGGGGTAGGAAAGTACCCCGAAGGCACTAAGGCCTGTAGTTACTTGAGGCGCTATCGCCGGCCTCTGTCTAAGGAAGCCCAGTTGGCTGGTTTCCTCTCCATATGGCTGCGTCGAGTAGTAGTGCCTGGCACAGCGTCCGCGGACCGTATTCACCGAAACAACCTGTGGCCGGCATTGCGCCTGGTATTCGGGGCAAGACTGGGCTTGCTTCCCGCCATGGTGTGCCGTATACAGGCTGGCCTGAGAGCCATAACTGATGGGTTGCTCGTCGATGAAGCTCGGCATGAGAGTTTTCCCAGGGTGGAATTACCATACCTATACTTGATGGGATGGTTAATTCTCCACAATCCCCGGGTGATGTCTCCTGGCTCCGGTAGCAGCTCGGGGGGTATATTCTTGCTGAATTACAAGGATTCCTCCTGGAATGTGAACACAGTCTTAGACTATCGGCTGGTGTTGAACCTCAGCCACGGCTGGAAGATCCTCTGCATTGTCCCCTCCGTACATCGCAATCAATCAGGGGTGCGGCTTGAGGATTCAGGTGGAGAGAAGACCGACCTTTCCCCGGAAGCTTTTAACTGGTTGGTCTGTATTAGACCCTCCCATCTGCTGTACAGGAGTGAAGATCACTGCTTCTTCGAGCCCTACTTGCCTAGTCGGTTCGCCAGGCAGTTTGGGTACGATCAGTTGCATGTAGGCAATGTCGTTACCAGCTTCAGGTCCAGGGCGGACTCATTGATGGACCTAGAGGGTGGCGATATTTTATCATGGGTTGTACGGGGGCAATCTTTATCGTGCCGGTCGTTACAACTTCCACGGAGCTGCGCATCCTTCATTCCTACGCCCAGTTCTATGTGGCGATTAACACCTTCCATCGCAATTTTGACACGCGTGGAAGCTTCAGGGTGCCTTCTCCCAAGCCTGGGAGAAGAGTTGAAGTCCCCTCGGTTTCTTCTGACGAGGGTGAGGAGTCTGGTACTCCGGATGAGCCTCTGGTGCCGGTGCCGAGGTGCGAAGTGCCTCCGCCTGCGGGGGCTCTGGTAGTCTCTTCTGGGAAGCGGCGGGCTTCTGCTCCGAAGGAAGCTTCCCTTCATAAGAGGAGGAAGGAGACGGTTGCTCGTCCCCTCCGCATTTTTGGTGTTGAGACTCCCGGGGTTGAGCCTTCATCTCCCCATATCAGGGATGATTCTTTGGCCGGAGGTTCCTTACCTTTTAGAGAGGGACCTTCTTCAGTTCTGGCGGGTGGCGACGAAGAATCTTCGCTAGAGGTTGCTGTCGCTGCTACTGCTCCAGGTAGCGGAACGAGATTGCCTGTATGGCCGCGACATATGGGAGAATCTTTCCCGAGGTCAGCAGCGGGTGAAGTTCCTGCTGTGTCAGCGAGCATGCCTGGCGAGGTTCCTGCTGACGAACCTCGACCGCGTCTTGGTGAAGGCTTGACAGAACTCTTGGCGATGTCGGTCGGCCCACCTCCTTCTCCAGGTATGACGATTCGCATTGCGTCATTAAGGCGTGGTTTAGCTACCTCGGGTGCAGATGCGTCGTATATGCCATTGGCTCCGGGTAAATGTCATCTTTAGGTCTCCCCTTAGAAAGATTACTATTATATTGATATAAGCTTTCTTGTCCTCTTTTCAGGGGATGACATCCACGGGGAGCACAGCATTGAAGCGCCTTCTGGCTCTGCTCCGGGTCCTGGTGATGACACGGAGGTACCCGACTTCGAGGAGGAAGTGTCCTCGGGGGCTAGTTCGCCCGGAGGGGTTTCGTCGTCTCCATAAGAGGACGAACCTGTCATCGTGACCTCGCCTCAAGTGAGTATGCCGACGACTTCGATCGTTGTTGTCGCCGCCTCGTCTGCAATCATTCCTGGAGAGGGACTCGCTAGTATCGCGGCCACTCCTGGCGTTCAGCCGGGTCTAGCTGCGTTGACCGAGCAGCATACCAGCTTCTTCTACACCGGTTTGAAAATGATGATATCGATGGTGTTGGCGAAGAATCTGGACTTCGAGCGCCTGAAGAAAACTTCTCAGTTCTCGATCGGGGCTGTCAGGGAGCTTGGTGATCCTGGGGTAGCTGACGCCCTGGGGGCGGTGGTTAATGGGTTAGAGCAACCCATTACCGAATACTTGCAGCTGACTCAGGGCAGCCTCGATGCTGATGTCCAGGCTCGATTCGATCTCATGACTGTGCGGCTTGCTACAAAGCTGGAAAGCCTAGACAACTCCATCCAGACGCATAAGCTGGAGATGGATAGGAGAAAAACTGTCGTGGAAGAGGCTCTTACTGTTGAGACGAAGTGTCACTCCGAGCATGAAGGGAACGCAGCGAGGGTCTCCAATCTGAGGAAAAAACTCGCTCGGGCAGAGGAGTGTGCTTCTCAGTCGTTGGCGGTTCTAGAGGTAGCGGCTGGTCGTCTGAGCGCAGCGCGACAGGATTTGGACCGTGCAGAAGCTGCTCGGACGGACTGTCTTCGGGCAAAGGCTGATCTGACCCTTACGAACACTCCCGAGGCACGGCTGGAGCAGGCTCGTGCCGACGCCTTGGCTCTTAGGAATGAGAGGATAGCTGCACTGGAGCGGCTGATTCGCAATCTGACTACTCCGCCATCATGATGTATCCTTTCCCTTTTTGCTTGCCCAGATGTAATTCTGCCTCCCTTTTGGGAATAAATAAAGGCGACTCTTTTTTGACTTTTGTGGACCCGTCATTTTGAAATGTAAATAACAGTTTTTAGGCGAGAGTAATATCAGAGGTAGTATGCACATGATAGACTCTCGATAAACTTCTTAGCAGGACATATCTATTCAGAGGTCGTACAGACATGATAGGATATGACCCAACTAGTTTTGTTTTGGGAGTAGTTTTGTTAGAATATGAGATCCTTGCTATATTCCACCCGAGCAGGAGAGATTAAGCATAGTACCTTTTCAGGAATTTGCCGTTGATAGGAGCCATTAACAGGTCTCCATTAGGCTGGGCTATCCTGTAGGCGCCGTTCGAGAACGTTGTCTCGATCACATAAGGGCCTTCCCACTTGGGCTTGAATTTGCCTTTACTTCTGTGAGTAAGGATCATCGGCCTTCTCACGGCTAGAACTAGTTCGCCGACTTTGAACACCCTTTCCTTTACTTTATGATTGAAAGCTCTAGAAATGCGTGCTTGGTATAGCGCGATGCGCTGTTGAGCTTGGAGGCGTTTCTCGTCTAATCCTTCCAGCTCTTGGAGCCTTAACAGGTCATTCTTTTCTTGAGTCAGCTCATTAGTCACGGCTATCCTGAGCGACGGGATCTGGATTTCAATGGAGAGAACCGCTTCGCTCCCGTAGACCAGCGAGAACGGGGTGCAGCCTGTCGACGTCCGTACCATTGTGCGGTATGCCCAGAGACATTCGCCCAGCTTCTCATTCCAATCTCTCTTGTTTGAAGAGACGAATTTCTTCAAGAGTTTGATAATGGTTTTGTTGAAAGCTTCCGCCAAACCATTAGCAGCTGGATAGTATGTCGTAGAGGCAATATTGTGTATCCGATTTTTATCGCAAAACAGATGAAATGCTTGGCTGATGAACTGAGGCCCATTGTCGTGAATTATCCTCCGAGGTACCCCGAAGCGATAAATAACGTGATGCTTGATGAAGCTGATCATATTAGATGCCTTTACCTCAGCGAGAGGGATTGCCTCTGCCCATTTGGAGAAGTAATCCGTGAATGGCCAGTATGAACTGGTGACCCCTGGAAGAAGACGGGTGAATAGGACCGATGATATCCATACCCCATGCTTCGAAAGGCCAGGATGCGACCGTGGGATGTAGATGTTCAGACGGTTGATGTATGAAGTCTGCATGAACCTGACACGCTCTGTAATATCTTGTATACCGTATTGCATCTGCGATCATAGTAGGCCAGTAATAGCCCATTCTTCTGATGCGATCCTGTAGCTTAGGACCGGGTTGATGCGCTCCGTACACGCCGTCGTGAGCTTCACGGATAATCTGCTGTGCTTCGTCGTTAGAGAGACATCTCAATAGTAATCCGTCGTAGGTCCGGTGATATAGGCTTTGTGAAGATGCATCGAAGTAGAAGCGTAATGATCGTCTCTTGACGGATACTGCTTCTTTGGGGTCCTCCGGCAAGATTCTGTATGCCACGAAATCTATGAAGGGACTTGTCCAATCTCTCGTAGGAGGATCGGTGTTGACAGCGTAGCTGCGTTTTGTGTGACAGCTGTTCTTCACACAGAATAAATCTCTGTTAAGAAGGATTACCGAATCCTGCCTTCTTACGGGAGTAGCTAAATCCGCAGCTAGACTGGCTAGGGCATCAGCTTCCAGATTCTAAGATTGAGGTACATGCTCTAGGAAGAACTCCTTGAATGTCATGGCTATCTCGATCGTCGCTTGGTGATAGGGGATGAGGTCTGGATTCCGAACTTCATATATTCCCCTGACTTGATTGACGATAAGCAGAGAATCACCGAAAGCTTCCAGGGACTCTACCCCCAGCTCTTTTGCAACTTGGAGCCCTATTAGTAGAGCGTTGTACTCTGCCACATTGTTGGAGCAGGGCTCGCTAAGAGAATATACTCGGTAGATGACGAGCTGATCAGGGGCGACCAGGACGACTCCCACTACAGAAATGATGTTTCCCTTAGGACCGGTTCTGGAGGCGCCGTCGAAGAACAGTTGCCATGCGTCACCTTCCATTGCGAAATTACATTCTGCAACTTCGTCGAAAATGTCTTCGTATAATTTGGAGGCCTCCGGGATCGGATGAGCAGCTAGGAAGTCGGCCAGCGCTTGGCCTTTGATGGACTTCTGCGGTACGTATACCATGTCATATGGTGTTAACAGCATCGCCCAAGTTGCGAGTCGGGAATTAAGAACGCTCGGCTTGCTCATTAGTACTCGAAGAGGGTTGATCCTGGAGATGATGTGGATAGTCTGGCCGGTGACGTAGTGCCGCATCTTTTGAATAGCGAACATCAGAGCCAAGCATTCTTTCTCCACTGGGTTGTACCGGTGTTCGGCTCCGACCATCATCCTGCTGAGGTAGTAGATAGCCTGTTTATGCCCTACATCGTTCTTCTGTGCGAGAAGAGCTCCTAGCGAATGATCCATTGCTCGGACGTACAGCAAGAACGGTTTTCCCATAACGGGAGGCACCAGAACTGGTGGACTGGTGAGGTAGCGCTTGATATCTCCAAACGCTTGCTGACAGGTTTTGTCCCATACGAAGGATACACCTTTCTTCATGAGATAAGAGAAGGGCTGACATCTCCCTGAGAGGTTGGATATGAATCGCCGGATGTAAGCCAGACATCCTTGAAATCCCCTGAGTTCCCTCAGATTACGGGACGGTCGCATTTCCACGATTGCCTGGACTTTATCAGGGTCCACTTGGATGTCTTTGGCGGTAATGACAAATCCCAGGAATTTGCCACTAGATACACCCAGAAAGGACTTCGTAGGGTTCATCTTGATTTGATGTTGGCGCATTAACTCGAATACCGTCCTCAGGTCTTGAATGTGATCACCTTTGAGGCGGCTCTTGACGGCTATGTCGTCCACGTAACATTCCACTATTTTGCGTAAATGCTCGTGGAATATGTTACTCATAGCTCATTCGTATGTAGCCCCGGTGTTCTTCAATCCGAAGGGCATGACCGTGTAGCAATATACTTCCAATGGTGTCCGGAAGGCGATGTGCTTCTCGTCTTCAGCATGCATCTTGATCTGATTGTATCCTGAGAACCCGTCCATGAAAGACATGAGTTCAAAGCCGCAGGTGTTGTCGATCATGATATCCGTGATGGGAAGAGGGAATTCATCCTTGGGGCAGGCCGCATTCAGATCTCGGTAATCGATGCAGATACGTACCTTTCTATTTTTTTTCATGACTGGGACAACATTGGCGACCCAGTTGGGATGTTGTTCTTCCCGGATAAAACCGCAGGCTATAAACTTTTTGACTTCAGCTTCGATGGCGTCCATCATATCTGGGCGGAACCGGCGTTGGTGCTGCTTTACTGGCTTCGAATCAGTCAATATATTGATCTTGTGAGTAGCTACCTTCGGGTCAAGGCCTGGCATGTCCCCATAATCCCATGCAAAGACGTCGACGTATTCCTTTATCAGCTGTATGATTTTTTTTTCCTTTCAGCTGGGGGAAGATTGTCACTGATAAATATCGGCTTTGACGAAAGTTCACCCCCAACATCGATTTGGATAACTTCGTCTTTGGTGGGAGGTTCTCTTTGTTCGAAGCGGAATTCCCACTGCGTATCCATTTGCTGAGCCCAAGAGTCATTCTCGAATGGCTCAGGATCCTGTTCATCTGCTTCTGCGGGATTTGTCACCACCATATTTATTAATAGTGTTTGTTCAAGAGCATCAGGTGAGTCGGAGGGCGACGAGCTGTTCAGGGAAAAGATGTCCTTATGTGACTTGGAAGTCGTAAGGGAGGTGGCATACCCTAATCCGAAATGGGTCTGTCGATAGCGGGTGTTACCGTGCGGCGGCGTTCGTCTGCCTCTTCCGTAGTTGAGGCCTGGCTTCCACTTTAAGTCATAGCCCATGTTTTGCATGATCCTTAGCGCTTGCGGGCTGTATCGGTGAACCTGTATTTTCCCAGTATCGTTGTCGAAAGGATCTTCCTGGGCAGTCGGTTGATTGCGCATGCGGCCGAAGACTATCGAACGCTGGCTGTTGCAGGTAGGCGGGATGATGAGGATAGAATCCTCGTGTGGCCCATATATCGTGACGACGTTGGACGATGACGCCACTTCCCAGACATACGGACGGTAGGAGTTTATAGCTTCTAAGAATTTTTGTGCTATGGGTTCTACCTCGTCACGGTGAGTGGTACATACTTGCTCAGAGGTGAGAATGACATGGCAATTTTTCTGGACTTAACACCACTGGCGTACTTTAGAGTTAAGTACGGATGTTAAGTGTAGACGATAATCGATATCAGAGGTAATATGGACATGACAACCGACGGTCGAAAGTTTATTCAGAGGTAATATGAACATGACAAACTTTGTGTTTGTGACTTCCATCGGGGATGGAGGCACACATCTGCTCAGAGGTGATATGGACATGGTAGCTTTTGTGGACTTAACACCACTGGCGTACTTTAGAGTTAAGTACGGATGTTAAGTGTAGACGACAATCGATATCAGAGGTAATATGGACATGACAACCGACGGTCGAAAGTTTATTCAGAGGTAATATGAACTTGACAAACTTTGTGTTTGTGACTTCCATCGGGGATGGAGGCACACATCTGCTCAGAGGTGATATGGACATGGCAGCTTTTGTGGACTTAACACCACTGGCGTACTTTAGAGTTAAGTACGGATGTTAAGTGTAGACGACAATCGATATCAGAGGTAATATGGACATGACAACCGACGGTCGAAAGTTTATTCAGAGGTAATATGAACATGACAAACTTTGTGTTTGTGACTTCCATCGGGGATGGAGGCACACATCTGCTCAGAGATGATATGGACATGGCAGCTTTTGAAAGGAGCAAATTGTTATGTAAGAAAAGAATGGGAATCCAATCGGTACGGACCGTCCCTTTGTTCACAGATTCAAAGTGATGACCTTGGCATCGATCATCTCCTGAATTTTCCTTTTTAGCACATAGCACGCTTTTGTGGGGTGATGAGTGTATCGGTGGAAGAGACAATATTTTGGGTGATCCACGTCGCCAGCCCTCTCAGGATGTCTGATGTTGGGTAGCTGGAGCTTGCGCTCTTTCATCAATATATCAAAGATCTCAACGATGTCTTCTTCGTTGAAGGAAAAAGTCCCTTTTTGTATTCGGGCTCTTGATGCCTGAATTTTACGGTCTTGCAGGGAGCTCGTTGCTGTTGCATCATTTTCGGACCTTGAGGGGATTCTACCCCCGGCCCTAGACGTCCCCTTGTTCTGTCGAGGTAAGTTACCTCTGGACAGGCCGTGGTCTCTGGCCACAGAAACTGATTCACCAAGAACTGCCTCTGGTTGTACAGGACTGGATTTCGGAATTTTGGGTCTCTTGAGAGACGCAGTATATCCCAACCCAAAACGAGCTTCTCGATAGTGAGAATTACCACGTACCGGCGTTCGCCTACCTTTCCCATAGTTGAGACCTTGTTTTAGTTTTAAGTCGTAACCCATATTTTGCATAATATTTAATGCTTGTGGGCTGTATCTGTGGGTTTGTATTCTGCCAGATTCAGACTCGCGTGATTCCTCTTGCACGATTGGGGTGTCCCGCCTGCTGCCGAAGATTATCGGGCGCTGATCGTCATGGGTTGGTGGAATGATAAAGATGGAGTCTTCCTGTGGTCCACCTGTTATGACGATATCAGATATTGTCGTATCCTCCCATATGATTTCCTCGCGTTTGACTGTCAGGGGAACCGAAGTCCATTTATGACTCTCGTTCTTGCGTTTCTGGATTAGGTAATCCCGCAGGTCAGGAGGAGTAGAGGAAGAAGACGAAGGCTTGTTTCTTCCATCAGCGGGCGTGTGGACTCGGTTTTCCCTGTGCCACCTGTGTACAACAGATTGGCAATCTGGGTGGCGGATAATCCCCTGGAGGGATGCCTTTCCGCAATCTGAGCTTGTTTTACGCCGAGGGACTGTGCCTGGCGTAAATTGGAGATTCGCTCAGTCTGGCGTAAGGCTGAAAAGGTCCTCAGTTAGCTGTCGGCTTCCCGCATAATCCGGAGGGTAGGCAGATTGCTCCTTCGCCGGCGTAACGGTCGAGAAGTCGAGTATTCCGCTGCCTGCTTCCCTTCGCGGAAATCATGGCGCTCATCTGGTTCCTCGTAGAGGTCAGATGTTGTCTTGCGCCTGGAGCGTAATTTGTACTTCTGTCCTGGCGCTGAGGCATCACCAGAAGTTTGGTCTGTACCGCGCATAGCGGGAGACTGGTTTCTGTGCGTAGAGAGCAGTGGATACTTCTGGGTTAGCGCTGAGGCTTTGCCCGAAGTTTTGTCTGTACCGCGCGTAGCGGGAGACTGGTTCCTACGCGTAGAGTGCAGTGGATACTTCTGGGTTAGCGCTGAGGCTTTGTCCGAAGTTTTGTCTGTACCGCGCGTAGCGGGAGACTGGTTCCTACGCGTAGAGCGCAGTGAATACTTCTGGGTCAGCGCTGAGGCTTTGCCCGAAGTTTCGTCTGTACCGTGCGTAGCGGGAGACTGAATTTTACGTGCAGGGCACGGAGGGAGCGATGCTACCACCTCATTGGTCGGAGAGATCGGAGAGATCGGAGAGTCCACAAGAACGGCGGAGGATGTCTTGGGCATCCACACTTTGCACAGCTTCCTGTTGTCTTGGACGGAGAGAGAGTGAGAGCTACCCCCAGTCCGAAGCATGTCTTCATAGGCAGACTGGTCGAATTGGACGACCAGTGTCATCTTCACGGATCCCACGGATACAGCATCGTATTGAGCAATTGCTTCCTCGTCAAAAGAGAAAGATGTCCCCAGCAGAGTCGCCATCCTGTTTGTGGTATTAAACGAAAGAATAAAAGTGTATTTCAATGACAGGGTTTATACGAGACCCGTGCCCTTTGGTTTACAAACAAACTTGTACAATTTAATCCTATACGAGGATGCGCGAGTACAATTTATTTAATCTGGGTATAAATTGTTATAGGTGTCTGATCTGCAGTCGATCACTTTAGCCCTTGGACTACACGATGTTGAAGAAGTGCCGTAGAAGACGGGTAGCAGCTTTGAAGGTTGCGAAGGAGGGTGGATGCACGATGCCAAAGCCGTCGACCCCTACTCTTTGCCTGAGCTCCAGACTCTTCTCTCCTTCTCTCTCTCTCTCTCTCTCTCTCTCTCTCTCTCTCTCTCTCTCTCTCTTTTTACCAATTCTCCGACCTTGTTCGATCTTCCAAATTGTCGACCTTGTTCCCCATTGATAGGGGTCTCTATTTATAGAGTTTTGGTGACAGTGACCACTCCATCGGTGTAACAACCGAGGAGTGGACAATACAGCACCCTTTTACACAATAGTTAAAATAACCAATGCCTGCGTATGAATGACCTTTTGAGTGAGCATGTGACGCGTGTCTAACTAAGGGGACAAAATACGTATATCTGCTGCGAAGATCATGGCGTAGAAGCCACGTAGGTAGGTATCCCTCGTGTAGAAGAGGTTGGCGTAGAAGCCAAATGACTGTCACCCCTGGCGTAGAAGCCAAAATAGGCATAGAAGCCGAACAGGCGTAGAAGCCGAACAGGCATAGAAGCCGAACAGGCATAGAAGCCGAATGGTCGTAGAGACTGAGTGGGCGTTCGAAGCCGAATGAGCACAGATCCTGAATGGGCGTAGAAGCCGCTGCGTACCGTGCCAGAGTGTTGATGTGGACGTCTTCGCCAGAATTACGGCTTTCGAAGGTGTAATCAAATCTTTTTACAGAGATTTGCCACCATCCTGTGCATTAAATGCGGAGACGTGTTTTGAAGGTCTGCAGCAATTCTGTGCATCCGTCGCAGAGACGTGTCTTGAGGGAAACTGTCACCGCTCTGTGCAATTTGACGTAGAGACGTGCCTCGGGCCCTGTACGAAGTACAGCTTTTGACGTGGCAGGCAGTTTGTCTACTACGGAGCGTAAAATAGCTCATGTTTGCCTGTGTAAAATAAGGCGGCGTATTCCCTTGTATGCGAAAGAGCGGTTTACGCTGGGGAGGCTTTGGTAACCGACGGTTTGGTGATATTTTAACCAAATCTTCTGCATTAAATGTCGAGATCCACCATCATACTGTGGGGCGCGTCCCGAGGGGTCTGCCATCGTTTCCAGCCGTCGTCTGGGTAGCCGTGCAGCACTTTTTGTCAGGAGTCAGAGGCCAGGTTCACTGCGTGACTTGACAGGTTCATTTTGGGGAAGACGAAGCGTTCCTCGTACGTATTAACGCTGCTTTGAGAGCGGCTGAGTTTTACGCCATGGAGGCGATGAAGAACTCTGTCTTACGCTGGAGCGGCCTGGACGTACTGTACTTACGCGGATGGTCCTTTGAGCTTATACTTCATGCTGTGTTTTAGCGAAAAAAACTCTGTTGCACGCTTGATGGCTCTGAAGGCCTCTGTTTACGCTGCTCTGCATCAAGAGGCTGCATAGATCCTCCCAGCGTATTTTTCATGCTTCTACAATAAGTCACTTCGCCAACTCACTCTAAGATGTCAAAATATTCGATGTACCTCAAACTCAACTTGCCTCTGCCCCCAAATTTGATGGTACCACGAGTAGGCGATATCTTCAAAAATACATGATCACCTTCCTTGAATTCTAAAGGTCTGCGGTGAGCATCTACCCAATGCTTCTGTCTATCCTGTGATACGCGCAGGTGGCCCTGAATCTGCTTTACTTTCTCCACTGTCTGTGTCACCAACTCTGGACCAAGTATCTGACGCTCTCCCATGTCACTCCAATATAGTGGTGACCTACACTTCCTGTCGTACAGTGCCTCATAAGGTTCCATCTCTATGCTTGCTTGGTAGCTGTTGTTGTAGGAGAATTCTACCAAGTGGAGATGGTCCTCCCAAGATCCTCCAAATTTGATCATGCATGCTCTCAATATATGCTCTAGTATCTGAATCGTGCGCTCTAACTGACCATTAGTCTGTGGATGATATGCAGTACTGAACTTGAGGCGAGTTCCTAGACTCTCTTGCATACTCCGTCAGAAATATAACATCAATATAGAATCGCGATCAGATATAATACTGATAGGCACTCCATGTAGTCATACTATCTGCCTCATATATATATCAGCCAATATCTTCATGGACTGCCCAACTCTAAAAGGCAAGAAATGCGCCGACTTGGTGAGTCGGTCCACGATAACCCAGACTGTATCCTTCCCGCTAGGGCTCCTCGGAAATCCCATGACGAAGTCCATGGTAATGTGTTCCCACTTCCACTCGGGAATAGAAAGTGGCTGCAATAGTCCTGCAGTCCTCTAATGTTCGGCCTTGACTTACTGACAGACCAAACATCTCGCCACAAATCTCACAATCTCCCTCTTTATCCCATGCCACCAGTAGTGTTGTCTCAAATCTCGGTACATTTTTGTACCCCCGGGATGAATAAAAAAATCGAGCTATGGGCCTCGGTCATCAACTCCTGGCGTAGCCCACCACTCGGAACGTATAGGCGATTACCATACCTCAATGTTCCGTCTTCATGAATTCGGAGTCCCGTCTGCATGTCGGCCTCTATCCTCTCTCGCAGTCGTCGGAATCTCGCATCGGTAGGCTGGGCTGCCTTGATCCTCTCAACCAATGTAGACTGAACCTCTAGACTGGCCATCTATCCATTCATGCTTGGCAATACAACCTTTGTCCCGAGCTCCTGAAGATCCTCTATCAAATGTTGTTGAGTCATCAAAAAGTATGCCATGGGATTCCTGCTTTTGGCATCTGCTACAATATTCACCATGCCAGGGTAGTACTTCAACTCAATATCATAGTCTGTCATCAACTCTACCCAACCCCTCTGTCTCTTGTTGAGCTCCTTTTGAGTGTAAATATACTTCAGACTTTTATGATCTATGTAAATCTCAACCCGTTATCTATAAAGGTAGTATTGCCATAGCTTTAGTACAAATATTACTGCAGCTAGCTCTAGATCGTGCGTCGGATAGTTCTTCTTATAAACCCTCAGTTGTCTCGATGCGTAAGCTATCACCTTGTCGTGTTGCATCAGTACACATCCTAATCCGCTTCTAGACGCATCGCTATACACCACAAATCCTCCAGATCCAGAAGGAAGTATCAAAATTGGTGCTGACGTCAGATGCTTCATCAGCTCATCGAAAGCCATCTGACACTCCTCAGTCCAGATAAACTCCTCGGCTTTATGCGTCAACCGCGTCATAGGCGCAATGATCCTCGAAAAGTTTTCCACGAACCTCCGATAATATCCGGTAAGTCCGAGAAAACTCCTAACCTCCGTAACTGATGTAGGGGTAGGCCACGTCTCCACTGCAGCGATCTTCTTTGGGTCAACTGATAGTCCATCTCCAGTGATTATGCGACCCAGGATTGGTACACTATCCAAGCAGAACTCATATTTGCTGAGCTTGGTATACAGCATGTCCTGCCTCAGCGTCTCCAACACGATCTTGAGATGCTCCTCGTACTCCTCCTGGCTCTTGGAGTATACCAAGCTGTCATCGATAAATACCTCCACAAACTTATCCAGTACTGGAGGAAACCTTGTTCATCAGGCTCATAAATGATGTTGGCGGGTTGGTTAAACCAAACAGCGTGACTAGAAACTCATAGTGCCTATACTTTATTCGAAAAGCTATCGTTGGAATGTTCTCCTTTCTCACCTTGATCAAATGATAGCCGGATCTGAGATCGATCTTCGAGAATACCCATGCACCGCTCAGCTGATCAAATAAATCATCTATGCGCGGCAAAGGGTACTTGTTCTTTATCGTTACAGCATTTAGCACCCTGTAATCGATACACAAACGTACCGTCCCATCCTTCTTCGACACAAATAAGATGGGTGCTCCCCATGGAAAAATACTAGCCCGAATGAAAACCTTGTCTAAGAGATCATCTACTTAGACCTTCAACTCAACCAACTCCTTCGGTGCTAGTCTGTAGACGAGGGAAGTAACTGGCTCGGCTCTGGGAGTCAACTCTATAGTGAACTCTATCTCTCTGTCAGGTGGAAGGCCTGGAAGATACTCAGAAAATACATCCTCAAACTATGATATAATGTGGGGGTATACCGGTTAACCTTCTGCAATGTGTCGCTAAGGTAGGTTGGACACCATACTCTCGGGCTCCCCGAAGAAACTCAAACTCAGGGTGATCTGGTGGTTTAAATATAATGCAACCACGTCGGCAATCTAGTGTCGCGTGGTATTGGCTCAACCAATCCATGCCTAGGACAATGTCATAGTCTAGACTTAACCACATAATAAATTCTTTCATTCTATTTACAATCACTAATCCTCCTTAAAAAAAATTGTATTTTCTCTCCCCTAATGTATAAATACTCTTCTCTTCAAAATTCCTCCCTAAAATTGTATTCCTTAATTTTCTTTTTTCTGTTATTTATTACTCTGAGTCACATAGTGCAAAATGTAATAATGGTATCACCCAAGCACATGCTAGAATTTTTGGTATCATATAATCATCTTCCAGGTGAGAGCCTAAAATTTTATCTTCTCCAATTCATAATACCGTTCCTGGTATCGCTATCATGGGCTACAACTACTTTCTAGCATCTAGCTATGCATTTTCATCAATTATTCTAGAGGGTTAGGATCAACAATCTTTCTACCTTCCATGACTTTCCAAATCACTGCTATCTTAAGTAAAGGTAGGGTTTTATCAGTTCTAGGAACATACTACTAGGTCCAATTCTCTTGCTAACCATTTACACAAGTTCTAGAATCTAAAAAGAACCTATTAACCTACCCTACTAAGGGTAACCATTCTCTCATAAAATATTATATTAATTATGCCTTCTGTCGTCTAGACTACGATCTTCTTCTAGAGGGAACAATCAAGCACAAGCATTCGTCTTTCCGAAATAAAAGGAGATGAGAAACAATGATAACGATATTGATAAAAAAAGGAACGAATACAATTTGGAAGTCCAAAGGCGATAATCAAATACAAAGAGAGTTTTAAAAATCGATTATGGATTGAGATCATATTCAAAAATAATTCCTAAATTGTAGGCTCGTTCGATACAGTAACATAACCGAAACGATATGCTCTTTGACCTGCATGGGCCACCACAAAAACCATGTCACGCCCCAGTCCCTAAATACAAGGGACTAGGCCATGTGGCAATGGCCAGCTACGTACCAAGGGGACTCCAGTCTGACTCTGAATATGTATAAGCTGTAAATGAGGGTTACTATCTAGATAACACGGTCTACATATCTATGTCTCAAACCACAAGGATATGTAACAAAGAATAGACAACATGTATAATGGTGTGCACTCCACACTATACTCGTCCGAATAGACTCGAAGAAAATAATATGACTCTACAAATACTGGGATATACTAGCAAAAAATAAGCAAAGATCATAATAGCTGAACAATGAAGAAGTAAATACAAATAACGAGTAACAATACCTGCATACCGGCATAATACTCATCAGTGGCTCCAGCCTCCCATCAGCAATCGACCCTACAATCTGGCAGGGAATCAGATCCTCAGAGGGACGTAACAAGGTACAAAAATAGTATGCCATAGTATAACAAAAAGAAACATGCTATGCCGGTATAATCTAGCATAACCACCTAAGTGAGACGCAACTTTGAAGACAATATTCGACACGTGGGCTTTCCAAATATAAAACCGTAGCTCCGAGGCACAGAGACACACGGGGCATACCGTAGGTCCGAGCACAGAGTCACACGGGTGATAACTACGACTCCGGATATAGGATCACTACATAAATAGGAACACATATATATATATAGCGCGTGCAAAGTAGCTCAAAGGTTTAGTAACTATCTTCCCCTCCCCATACGGTCAATGAGTATTAGTTGAACCTAAACCTCTATCTAATAATCTCGTCATACTGAAGTAACTATCAACAATCACGACCCTAAAGTCATTCTAGATTTCGGTCATGCTGACAGTATAAGGATACAGAAAGTCTGGCACGATGATGGTGTTTGAATGTGTCCTAGGTTCCGATTTAACCAAGTAGGTACATCAAGGTATCGCGAACATCTATCAATTGATACTAGACGTTACCAACGAACGTCTGCACCCGGTTACGACCCGGACGCTAAGTAACGATTCTGATCCAAAGTGCGCACAATGCATAGATAAAATAAATAGTAATTTAGAAACTGAGATACAGGATGGCAAGGTATACTTGCCTGGATCCGGATGCTGAAGGTGGGGATCCGGTACAACGTCCAAGTCTGCAGATCCTGAAGTACCTAGAGACGATACATAAAATTAATTAATAATCTAGCTTGATACTATTCTAAAATAAGAGGTGACAACACGTCTAGCATAGGCTTCTGCCTTAGTTACATAGCTCACATAGATACTAACTAGAGGGTTGACCCAAGTTGACTAGGGTAACGCTACATCAATTACAATCAACAATCAGTATAACGTCCTCAACAAAATCTCCAATCCCCTAACATTCATCACAGTGATTTCAGTCGTTCAAGTTATGGTCATCCTCAACCATACCATCCTTATATTCACAGACGTTATTTTATACACCCAATTTATTTATCCTCAAATAATTAGTTATAAATTATCAAGTTCACCATAAATAACCGTAATTAAAATACTATCACAATTTCCACATGTATACCTAACCTCAATATTTACTATAAAATTTGCATGTAAAGTATTTACGTAAGCCTAACTAGGGTTTCTATAGCACAAACATCATACTACACAAAAAGAGAAGGTGAGGAGTTACCCCGGTGGCTGCGGGTGGTGGCAGTGACGATGTTGGGGCTTCGGTCAGGGATGGCATCGACCGCAGGGGTGGCGTACGTGTCGACCGAGGTGGTGGGGATGCTCGGCTGCGTGAAGGAGGTGGTGCTCGGCTACGTGAAGAAGGTGGTGCTGGAGGTGGGGGTCGTGGTGGTGGTGGTCGTTCATAGAAATCTGGGCGGGTGAAGGTGGTGGTGGCCATTCGTGGTGGAGGAGAAGGTGTAGGAGGTGGTGGTGATCCTGGCGGATGGCCGGAGGCAGTGAGGGTGGTGCTGGTGGTGGGGAAATGGCAGTGGCGGTGCTGCCCAGGTCGGGGCGGTGAAGGTGGTAATGGCCAGAGCTGTGAGGGTGGTTCGTGGTGGTAGGGATGGTGAAGTGCAGCGGGTGGAGTTGGCCAGAGTTGGCTGGAGGCAGTGGCTACGCTGCTGGGGTACGGGAAATAAAGAAGAAGAAGAAGAAGAAGAAGAAGAAGAAGAAGAAGAAGAAGTTAAGAAGAAGGAGAGGGAAGGAATTCGACTGTTAAAAAATAGAGGAAGAAGAGAGAGTGGGGGGGGGGACTCCTAGGTTTCTCTAGGGATTAGGGCCAGCCATATTGGGAACGGTGTGTGTGTGTGTGTGTGTGTGTGTGTGTGTGTGTGTGTGTTAATATAGGGGGATGAGTGGTTGTGATGGGAGGGGGAGAATTTGAATCAATGCTTAGGATTTTACATGAAGAAAAATACTTTGCAATGGGAGAGAAAGTATGATATGACCGGATATGTGAGGTTGGGAAAGTTTCTTCATTGGCTTTAACCAATAGGGTGGTAACACCTAGCACCCTTTTTGCCATTTAGCCCCTTAACTTTTGGGTATTTGCACATGAAGGAAAAATGGTGAAGATTTATTGTAGGAAGTGGTGTTTGGTGTTTTATAGGGTGAGGGGGTGTTGTGTGTTTTGTATGGGCCTCATGAAAGGGGTATTGGGTTAAATTGGGGTTAGATTGGGATTAGTTTAAGTTGATGTCCCCAATTTAATTAAATAAAGTGTCATGTATTCTTAAATTAAATGGGGGCACATGGGGTCTCAATTAGGAGTGACACAAAGGTCATGAACGGTGTAGGCTTGGTGTCAGTCTTGGGCCCTTTAATTTGTCAGCAAAACAGATTGAGTTTGTGTCCCCAAATCGATGGCAACGACATAGATACGCGACATAGGATTTAAAGAATTGACTTCATGACTGGGAAGTTGTGCAATTAAATTAGAGCACAAGGGAGTGTGTTTGTGAGTGACAGAAATGTCCAGCACCTAGGTTGGCTTGTCAAGTCAAGAGTGCAATGGTATGTTGGAAATTAAAGGCTATCGTTGGGCACCAATTATTTTAGCAATGGAAAGGTTCACCAAGGATTTAAATTAAAGAACTAGTCAATGCAACATAATTTCTAAACCTCAAATACCCAGATGATAAACCAAAAATTTTAACCATATCTAGTCTACCTAAAATAATAATTTGAGGGGGTTTACATATGACTAGGCTGACCAAGAAGGATTTAGAGTTTGTTTGGACAGATGAGTGACAGGCCACTTTTGAGGAGCTGAAGAAGAGATTGATGACAGCTCCAGTGTTGACGTTGCCATCGGGATCAGGTGGATTCACTATCTATAGTGATGCTTCAGGGAAGGGTTTGGGTTGTGTCTTGTAGGAGAATATGAAGGCGATTGCCTATGCTTTCAGGCAATTATGTCATCATGAAAAGAATTACCGTACCCACGATTTAGAGTTGGCAGGGGTCATTTTTGTTCTAAAACTGTGGAAATACTATCTGTACTGAGAGCGTGTGAAGATCTTCACAGACCACAAGAGCTTGAAGTACGTGTTTACACAGAAAGATCTAAACATGAGACAGTGGCAGTGGTTGGAGTTAATGAATTACTTCGACATATTATTGCAGTACCATCCAGGAAAGGCCAATGTAGTTGCGGATTTCTAGAGCAGGTATCCAGTGGCTATGTACTTGACTACGAATAGATATTTGTTGGCTGATCTTGAGAGCTAGGGTATTTAGGTGATGGTACCTGATGTCGAGATACAGATATGGGGATTATAGATACAGTCTGAGCTGATGGACAGGATCAGAGCTACACAATATGATGATGAGTCTCTGAGGAGCATCAGAGCACCGGTTCGGATGGGATTATATGAAGACTTCACTATTGCGGAGGATGGATCACTACGATACGGTACCAGGTTATGTGTACCAAGTGGGAAATTGCGTGAGGAGGTTCTTCAGGAGGCGGATCAATCGTAGAATTCTATACATCCAGTTGCCAACAAGATGAATAGAGATCTGAGGGAGCATATACGGTGGTATGGTATGAAGCGGAAAGTGGCGCACCTCGTATCCAGATATTTATTGTGCCAGCAGGTAAAGGCAGAGAGACAGATTCTAGGTGGTTTACTTTAGCCTTTACCCATTTCAGAGTGGAAGTGGGAGAATGTTACCATGGATTTTGTTTCGTGGCTTCCATGTTCTCCAGAAAAAAAAAGACGTGATTTGGGTCATCGTACACAAGTTGATCAAATCGGCTCACTTCTTGCCATTTAAAGTGGGTACGTCTACGGAGAAACTATTGGAGATGTATGAGCGACAGATTATCAGATTGCATGGAGTTTCTGAGAGCATTGTCTCGGATCGGGATACTCGCTTCATATCCCACTTCTGGAGGAGTTTGGAGGCTAGCTGTAAACCCCGTCAACCAATTTAGGGATAATATTTTTATTGTTAAAACTAGAGACTAGGGATAAACGGATTTAATTTGGAATTATGTGAGACTTATAGGTACCCTCTGACCTTAGTGTAACCTTAGCTACGCAATGTTCATTAACTTCGCCTTGTGCCGTTAATTATTAATCTAGTTAATTAATTTATGGCTAATTGCACCTCAAACATGACCTGACCAGCCCCATATCAATGAACCCTGGTCGGCCCAAACCTCGAGGCCAACTCCAAAGTTCATCCCCTATATAAATACATAACCTTATTCATGTAAACCCAAAAACAAACAAAACTATCAAAAAACCCTTAACCCTAGCCGAATTCTTCCCCCTTGCAACCGAGCCTCCACCCCGACTACCCGGCTTCCTGATACCGCCACCACCGCCGCCTGATATCGCCGGTGCCACCCTCCCAGACCGGCCAACCACCGCCTCCGTCACAATCATGAAATCCCTTCATAACCCGACCCCCCTGTAGCCACTGCCGACCGACCCCGACCGCTTCCAGCACCTCCAACCACCATCGACCGGACTCCCCTGCCTGACCACCCTGCCCGACCACCCCGACGTCCCCCACATGGCCGCCCCCGTCATACGCCAAGCCGCTGCTGCCATTGCTGCCGCTGCCGCACCTGCTGCAGTTGCCGCCACCGCCGCTGCCACCTTGCTGGCCGCCGACCAGAGCCGCCCTTCCATCGGAGTATGCCCCCTCGATGAAAGCAGGCCCTATCCAAGCAGCCACGTCGAGGTAACCACATAAGTTCTCCGCTTCTTTATGATACTATTGTATTGTCGTGTCGTCGTGTCAAGAATTATGGTATTGGACACAAACCTAATTAAACCCTAATTATATACATGCTGGATTAATGACTAATAAGATTTAGGATTTGTGTATTAACTAGCAAACACCTTAATCATGAGACCTAACATCAAGGACTAGTGTTTCACCCAAATACCTGTACATAAACCACGTACAATGAGCATAGAAACCAAGAAGCATGTGTTCGCACAGAACAGAAATTATGGTCAAACTTTAACTTGAAATCATTGTCTCAAGGCCCAGGATACCCGAGCACAGAATATGTGTGCACCTTAGCTACGCGCACATGTGACGCTGTATTCGAGCAGCCGTGAACTTGCGATAATATTCAAGCATCGCGTTGTAGTCGTGTGTATTTAATGTTTAGAGTCTGACATCAGTATTTGTTATATTACATTGGTGTGTTTAGGATCATTGGATCAGCCAGGAGACACTGCAGGAGCAAGCTATTGGCATTCACAGCTTCAGGACCCAGGTAAGATACCTTGCCATATTTACTGTTTGATTTAAATGATGCATATGTTGTATAATTCTTTTGCTGTATTTCATATGATTGTGTGCGTCCGAGATTGACTCGGGTGCTATCGACGGATACGTCGATGATTTAGTATACTTGGCCTAGTCACTAGTAGACTCATACATTGATATCTTCCAAGACCTGACACTTTACACGTATTCACTGTGACATTAATATTGGGATACGGGTCCGCGTACTCGATTATCTATCGGTGCGTGAGACATGCATCATGGTTAGCACGTAACTCAGGATTATTTTATTTGTAGAGACTGGCATATAGATACGGGTATGCTTGTAGAGTATTCGACTAATGTATTTATATTGGGCGGGGAGGACAGCTAGTAGGCGTATAGGATACACACACTGGATTTCGTAGTATCTGGAGGAGCCACGGATCCAGTGACTTCCTTTATTGCAGACACCGCGCTCTTCGGAGTGATACGGACGTATATATATTATAGATACCTCATTCTTCGGGATGATGAACGTTACAGATACTACACTCCTCGGAGTGTTGGACGTTATGCCTACGCCTACCCATATGTACCAAAGTTGTTCTCACGTTGCATTCACTTAGATGGTTAGCACACCCTTGTACTTTATTGCATTTATCTTATTCAGTATTTACATATATGGCATATTTCTATGTATCTTGTTATGTCCCTCTGAGGACCTGGTACCTTTCCATATTTGGACGTGGCATACTACCCCACCGTATACAGGCCAGGACAGGAGACGAGATTCGCTACCGCAAAGGAGTTAGAGGTACTACCGTCAGAGTTTCTGTGATCAGTTGGTAGACCTTCTGTCTAGGATTGGGTGCATCATTACCTAGTCAGTCGATGCCCTAGTCATTACTCTTTTATATATCATTTCAGTACATTTATTCCGTCATAGTAGTAAATTTGTTCCCACCAGACTTTATTGGTTGTACTTTGATATCTTGAGACTGGTATTTATCTTCCAGTAGTTTATTTGGTACTTCTTGCTGTTTATTTTATGGATGAGATTAGATTACCTATTGTAGATGGATATGGGACATATTAGTATTTAGGACAGCGTAGCACTCTTTGTTAGGATCCATTAAATTGGGATATCCTCGGAGACGTGACAGCTGGCTATTGCCACGTGGCCTGGTTCCATATATTTTGGGACTGGGGCGTGACATGGTTTTAGTGGTGGCCTATGCAGGTCTCGACTTATTCGCTTGTGGTATGGTAACGTGTCCAGCGAGCCTGCAATAGGATAGAAGTTACTAGGTCTCATCCACTTTTGATTCGTCTTTGAACTTTTTTTCGTACTGCTTCTACATATCTGTATCATGTTTGATTGATTCCGTACTCTTCTAATGAAGTCCTATCTCTTACAGCAAGATGAATTTGTGCAGTGGACGAGGAGCACCCAGTGTCACGGTACCAGATAACACCAGTCAAAGAGAGGAGGTACCCCAAGGGCAATCCCCGCTACAGACCCCGCTGATACATTGGCACGAGACTTCTCAGGGCGATCCTACACCGCAGCCCGAGGGACAGACTTCCAAGACAATCCCCATGCAACATTGTGAGGGCCAGACTTCAGGACTTACACCGATGCCGCAGACTGAGAGGCTGACATCTGAGGAGACGCCTACCGCACAGCCAGAGGTTCCACTACCACCACCTCCACCTTATCCACCCCAGATGCCACAGTTAGATGGACAGCCACAGATACTTCAGTCATTTCAGTCTATGATGCAAGCACAGTAGAACCAGACAGAGACGTTGAGACAGAGTCTGATGGCAGTACTAGAGAGGACACCTATCCCAGCACCCGTACCAGCACCTCTACCAGCCCAGACAGGTGGCACTGTTAGATGGTTCCGACAGATGGGACCAGATACTTTCTCAGGAAATGAGACTGCAGAATAGATTTCCGATTGGGTCGCCAACACGGAGATGTTACTAGAGGCTTCACAACTGCACCCAGACCTTTGGATGGCCGTAGTGAGTGCCCAACTAAAAGGCAACGCCCATCACTGGTGGGATTCTATTGAGCACAGTGTAGGCAAGAATCAGACTTGGGAACAGTTCCTAGAGTACTTCAATACGAAGTATTTTCCAGCAGCAGTCAGAAATGCCTTGTACTCCTAGTTCCTATATCTAGAACAGGAGAATATGACTGTTGACGCATATAATATGGAGTTTAGCCATCTCAGCAGATTTGGTGCCGTTCTGATACCCAATGACTTGGAGAAGGCTCAGAGATTCTATCACGGTCTTCCTTTCGAGCTACAGAGGTATACTACCACGCAGGCAAGGATCTCTTATGAGGAGGTTCTTGCAGAGGCAAGAATCCAAGAGGCCATCGTTAGAGGAGCTAGACGTTCCAGCACGACTACACCAGCCAGAGCCCAGCCCAGTGCATGAGGACCGACCCGTCGTCCCGGAGCACAAACACAACAGAGGGCAGCACCATACCCACAGTAGGATCTCCCGACTTGTCACCATTATGGCAAGAAGGGGCACGTCATCAGAGATTATCGGAAGAAGCTGGGATTATGCATGATATATGGAGCAAGTCAGCACCTTGCCCGAGACTGCCCACAGCGCAGAGACGCAGCACCCTAGACCGTACAGAGGCCAGCAGCACCAGTCCGGAGGATACTACCCCCACCAGGAAGTCAACATCTACCAGCAACCGAAGGATTCCAGAGGAGACCACCCTTGGCCCCACAGGAGGGACAGTTTGATCGAGCCCGACAGCAGACCGAAGGGCAGAGGCACGGATAGGCCTTTGCATTGGCAGCTACCGAGGAAGAAAAAGAAGGGAAAGCTATCACAAGTACCATTTTAGTTGCATCATTACCTGCGATAGCATTGTTTGATTCTGGTTCTACGTTATCATTTATATCTAGTAGATTCGTAGCAATGCATAGAGTAGCTACTTCTCTCTTACCTAAGAGTTGGAAGATTCTTACCGGAGGAGGTATCGTGCCAGTTACCAGCACTATCAGAACGTGCTCGGTAGTCATATATGGTAGAGAGATGAGAGCACGATTCTTGGTATTGCCTATGCCGTACTTTGATGTTATGCTAGGCATGAACTGGTTAAGCCAGTATAACGTCGTACTGAATTGCCAGAAGGGTAGCATCACTTTTAGACCGCCAGATCAACCGGAGTTTGAGTACGTGCGAGGGACCGTCGAACAAGGAGTAGGACAGATAGCTGGAACTTATATGGCTATGGAAACTGTACCCAACCAATAGTTGCAGAATTCGAGGATGTTTTCCCCAAAGAACTACCAGGCTTACCGCCAGATAGAGACATAGAGTTCACTATTGAGCTAGTACCCGGAGCAGCACTGGTATCTTCTAATGTGTACCGATTGGCGAAGAAGGATTTAGATGAGCCAAAGCTACAATTAGAGGAGTTGTAGAGTAAAGAATTTATCCGTCCAACTATATCACCCTGGGGAGCACCAGTGTTGTTTGTACCCAAGAAGGATGGAACAGTACGCATGTGCATTGATTACAGAGCCCTTAACGCTTTGACTATCAAGAACAAGTACCCCTGCCGCGGATTGATGATTTGTTCGACCAGCTGACAGGAGAAGTGGTGTTCACCTAGATTGACTTAAGATCAGGATATCATCAAGTGAAGGTGCGAAGAGAAGACATTCAAAAGACGGCATTCAGGACTTGTTATGGTCACTACGAGTTCTTAGTGATGCCTTTTGGACTGACGAATGCACCGGCTATATTTATGAATTTGATGAACAGAGTATTCCACCAGTACTTGGACCGGTTTGTGGTAGTCTTCATCGACGACATCTTAGTGTATTCGAAGAGCCACAAGGAGCACGAAGAGCACCTGAGACTAGTGTTAGAAACGCTGAGGAGAGAGAGGCTATATGCCAAGCTGAGCAAGTGCGAGTTTCTCTTAGATCGTGTCGCTTTCCTTGGACACGTTATCACAGGAGATGGCATTTCGGTGGATCCGGCAAAGATTTCATCAGTAGAGACATGGCCAACCCCTACTAATGTCTCGGAGGTCAGGAGTTTCCTAGGACTTGTCGGATATTACCGAAAGTTCGTGGAGAACTTCGTAAAGATTGCAGAGCCGATGACCCGCTTGACCCGTAAGGAGCAGTAGTTCAATTGGACAGAGGAGTGTCAGAAGGCATTCGATGAACTGAAGAAGCGTTTGACTATAGCACCTATCTTGACCATACCTTCTGGACCCGGAGGATTCGTGATCTACAGCGATGCATCCGGGAAAGGGTTAGGATACGTCTTGATGCAGCATGAAAAGGTTGTAGCCTATGCTTCTAGACAGTTGAGGACACATGAGAAGAACTATCCCACCCACGACTTGGAGCTTGCAGCAGTGATCTTTGCTCTAAAGCTTTGGAGACAATATTTATATGGAGAAAGAGTGAAGATATTTACTGATCATAAAAGCCTAAAGTACGTCTACACCCAGAAGGACCATAATCAGAGGCAGAGACGTTGACTCGAGGTAATGACAGACTTCGAGATTGAGCTACAGTACCACCCGAAAAAGGCCAACGTAGTAGCTGACGCATTGAGAAGAAGACCTATGGCATTTTTCTTGACTACCCAACAACATCTGTTAAGAGATTTAGAGCAGATGGGTATAGAGGTTGTTATGCCCGGAATAGACGGACAGTTGTCGAGTTTCCAGTTGCAATCGACATTGGTAGAGAAAATTAAGGCTGCTTTACCGACAGATGCCAGATTTCAGAGGATTAGACAGAGGACAGAGGCTGGATTACAGACAGGACTGCGTATACATGAAGACAGAACCTTGAGATGTGGAGATCGTCTCTACGTTCCAAATGGAGAACTTCGGCAGGAGTTGATGTCAGAGGCACACAGTTTGACTTACTCTATTCATCCAGGAGGTACGAAGATGTACAGGGATTTGAGACAGTACTACTGGTGGCACGGAATGAAGAGAGAGATAGCACACTTTGTGGCCAAGTGCCTGGTGTGTCAGCAAGTCAAGGCTGAGCATCAGAGATCTGCAGGATTACTTCAACCGCTTTCGATACCGGAATGGAAATAGGAGCACATCACTATGGAATTTGTTACGGGTTTTCCGAGGAGTCCTAGTAGTCGAAATGCAGTTTGGGTAATCGTGGATAGACTCACCAAGTTCGCACACTTTTTACCCTTCAGAGTTGGGCAATCGACAGAGGCCTTAGCAGATATGTATATGAGGGAGATTGTGCGACTGCATGGAGTGCCAGTTAGTATCGTGTCTGACAGGGATACGAGGTTTACATCTTACTTTTGGCGGAGTATGCAAGAGAGTCTTGGTACTCCCCTGAAGTTAGCACAGCGTATCACCCACAGACAGATGGCCAGTCTGAGTGCACCATTCAGACATTGGAAGACATGTTAAGAGCGTGCATGCTTGACTTCGGAGGATCATGGAAGGACCACTTACATTTGGTCGAGTTTTCCTTCAACAACAGCTATCAAGCGAGCATCCAGATGGCTTCCTATGAAGCATTGTATGGAAGGAAATATCGTTCCCCCGTATGTTAGAGCGATATAGGCGAGCGACAGATTCTCGGACCAGAGTTGGTTGTTCGTACAGTAGAGAAGGTGAAGAAGATCCAAGGGCACCTACGAGCAGCACAAGACAGACAGAAGCATTGGGCGAATGCACATCGACCACCCTTAGAGTTCCAGGTTGGAGATCATATATTTCTAAAGATCTCGCCTACTCGAGGGACTATCAGATTCGGAGGCAGAGAAAAGCTGAGTCCGAGGTACATCGGACCATTCGACGTATTAGAACGCGTCGGAGAGGTTGCTTACAGATTAGCCTTGCCGCAGACTTTGGAAGGAGTCCATGACATCTTCCATGTATCTCAGTTGAGAAGATACATACCGGATCCGAGTCATGTACTCGACCATTCATGATATCACAATCGGTCCGAGCTTATCCTGCCAAGAGGAGCCGGTTGAGATTCTGGTCAGGAGTGAGAAGGTATTGCGAGGTCAGACTATCCCTCTAGTTCGCGTCGCATGGAGACATCATTCACCAGGCGAGTCAACCTAAGAACACGAGGAGGATATTCGACAGCGCTATCCCCACCTCTTCGAAGGACTAGGTACGTATTAGCACTTTATTTATTCAGTTAGAAATTCTTGTCATGCGTATGTTTTAATTTCGAGGACGAAATGCTCTAAGGAGGGTAGATTGTAAACCCCCTCAACCAATTTAGGGATTATATTTTTATTGTTAATACTAGAGACTAGGGATAAACGGATTTAATTTGGAATTATGTGAGACTTATAGGTACCCTCTCACCTTAGTGTAACCTTAGCTACGCAATATTCATTAACTTCGCCTTGCACAGTTAATTATTAATCTAGTTAATTAATTTATGGCAAATTGCACCTCAAACAGGACCTGACCAGCCCCATATCAATGAACCCTGGCCGACCCCAAATCTCGAGGCCAACCCCAAAGTTCATCCCCTATATAAATACATAACCTTATTCATGTAAACCCTAAAACAAACAAAACCATCACAAACCCCTTAACCCTAGCCGAATTCTTCCCACTTGCAACCGAGCCTCCACCCTCGACTACCCGGCTTCCTGACACCGCCACCAACGTCGCCTGATATCGCCGGCGCCACCCTCCCAGACCGGCCAACCACCGCCTCCTTCATAATCATCAACTCCCTTCATAACCCGACCCCCCCGTAGCCGCTGCCGACCGACCCCGACCGCTTCAAGCACCTCCAACCACCATCAACCGGCCTCCCCTGCCTGACCACCCTGCCCGACCACCCCGACGTCCCCCACATGGCCGCCCCCGCCGCACGCCAAGCCGCCGCAAGCCAAGCCGCTGCTGCCATTGCTGCCGCTGCCGCACCTGCTGCAGTTGCCGCCACTGCCGCTGCCACCGCCGCTGGCCGCCGACCGGAGCCGCCCTTCCGTCGGTGTACGCTCCCTCGACAAGAGCAGGCCCTATCCAAGTGTAAACCCCCTCGACCAGAAATTAGGGTTAACCAATTTTATTAGCCTAATTAGGGTTAACCTAATTTAATTAAGATTTAATGTATAGTATTATAATACTTGTGCAATGATTGATTGTTTTAGGATACTACCTTAGCTGTTGCCCTAAAACAAATGCAACATATTTGACCTAGATATGTAGATCCATCATATTGAACCTAGAACAAACCCCGAACATTAATTTTTGTGCCTGATTTTAGACGCACAAAAGTCGTTACAAACGTCCGTACGCAAATAATTAAATTACGTAATTACGTTCGCTGCCCGTTCCAATTTAAATTGAGACCCAACCTCAACCAGTTTTGACCAACCCAGATCATGATATTATTGTACACTGAGCCTACTACACCAATGACCCTTGTCCAACCAAATTTAGACTCCCGGTTTTTAATTAAATTAAATTAGAAACACCGTTACATTAATTAAGAATTAATTAATGTGGCTACCTAACCTCAATTAAATGAAATCCAACTCCAACCCAAACCCATACCCACACCCACAAGCCTCATACAAAACACCATACACCATCATGGTCCAATGTGGAACACCAAACATGGTGTTTGTTTACATTAAATCCCAAATTCTAATTATTGTGCAAATACCAGATTGTTCAGGGGCCTAATTGCAAAATTACAATGAGGTGTCCCCCTCCCATTGGCCCAAACCATCATGGAGAAAAGCATTGGTCATGACCAATCATATGTATTTGATTTCCCCCCTTTCCTATGTACCTACATCACTTTATGTAGGACACATCATGGCCCTACATTTCGAATGACTAAATCCTAGCCCTCCCCTTAACTTGTGGAAGCTTCCCCAACTCCCCAAACCCCACCTACAGCCGGCCCTAATCCCTAGGCAGCCCCCCCACTCTCCTTCCTACATATACATACATTACTACACATTAAAAGAAAAACTAAAACCCTAACTTCCTCAACCGAGCACCCTTTCCAGCCCAACCCCAACTCGCCACCCCGAGCTCGACGCCGGCCACCTACCACCACCAGACTCCACCACACTAACCCGACACCTTCGCCGGACCATTTCCCCCCTGCCACCACCGCCAACCACCCCTACGCCGCCGGCAGCCACCTCCCCAGCCAACCACACTGACTCGGGCCACCCATCCCGCACAGCACAGCCGACCGCCCCTCCGCTTCGTGCTCCGCCACCACCGCACCTCCGACCACCAAACTCCGCCGAGCCCTCCCCCAGCCAGTCCTCCACCACCCCATAAAATTTTAGCCGACGCCGCCACCCCACCGGAGAGTTCTCACCCCCGCAGCGAGGAGCTGTACTGAGCCGCTGCTGCTGCCGACCTCTCCCCGCGCGACGCCGGAGCGTCGTCCGGCCACCCCCGCAGTGTCGATTTGGTAAAATATTTTATGTATAATTATTAATAATTATGCATGTATTCTCAGTTGCAAGCTTTAATATATATGAATCTCGTATATACCGTATTTAAATACGTATTCGATGCTATTTAATGTATTTTAGTATTTAACAGTAGTTATATTTATAATATTCCTGTAAATTCCATAATATATATATATAATCATTTTAATTTATATTATGTATAATGGAGTTATATATATGTGTATTTGTGTATGGGTATAAACATCTATTTTGTATAAATGTATATATTTATATGTAGATATATATATATGTATATATGTATGTATGTACAATGTATAAAATAGTAAGTATCTATTCTACTATATAATACAAAAACTAGGCTTCACCGTGAAAAAAATTTGTTCCAAAAATACCCTTTAACATATTTAGTAATTAAAAAGAATACCTACAATAAATTCCACTGACAACCATTTAAGAGATACAATAATGACAACCATTTACGGAAATCAAAGGGTTCATGTTACTTGCTAAGTCTTTCAAATTGTTACCAAAGAATTCGAAGGGTTGAACCATTAACCTATATAATTAAAAGCAGTATAAATAAACTAACTCATCAACATCATTCACTCCAATATACGTGCAAAGCACGTGCATATATACTAGTTTAATATAAATCATAATAAAGTTATTTCTGTGATTAAATATTATATAAAATATAATACTATTTTCTTAGTATATTTACGTATTAATACTTATACATATGTAGCATGTATGTATGTATGTATGTATGTATGTATGTATGTATGTATATATATATGAATGTACTTTTTTAAAAATATGAAGAATATTAAGTATCTAATATTTATAGTATTAAATACATTTTCTGGAAAATTGAGTATAATTATATGAATATTTTATATAGTAAATACTTACGTATTGACCCCCTAGTATGTATATGCCTATGAATATATTTATATATATATATATATATATATATATATGTAAATATATAGATACTTGCAATGTATGTATACATATTTCATATACTTTGGTTATGGTTTATATAAATTGATATATATTTTTTCTATCTAAATATATATATGTATATATATATGTGAATTTATGATATTACCCAATTATGTACAGAGTTTTAATAAGTGTATTATTAGTCTATACTAATTAATACGTAAGCACTATTTTCGTACTATTAAACAAATATAAATTTTTTTATTTAGTATAATTAAAAATGATTTAGTGTATATGTATATACTAGTGTTAGCTATATATAAATACGGTCCCGACCCTTGACAGCTGTAGATACAAACAGTACGTCTTAGTCGTGCTATTGTAGCGACTAATTTGGTCATTACTACATTCTATATAGGATTGCTGGACACTACTGCCGAGGCATCAGGAGCAGGACTTTGGATTTCGCAGCTACCCGGGGCAGGCAAGTATACCTTGCCTTGTTGTACTGTTTAAATTCAATTATTATTGGTTACATATTTATTCATTATATAAATGTGCGCGTCCGAGCAGACTCGGGTGCAGTCAACGAAGGCGTTGACGTTAGGAGTAGTATCTGACTTAGTGTCTAGTAGACCCACCTAAAGTTATGAAGTTATTGATATAACTTCCCAGGCCTTGACACGTATCATTACACGTCACAGAGTGAGTTCATGTAGGGCCGCGTTGTCACGACCCGCACCCGGTTTAGGGGCACGAGTGCGTGGGTACGTCCAGCCTACGCCGCAGCATCGGCGGTAGAACGCTGTCAAGGTCTTGGTACTATCTAGCTAATCTCACACAAGCATCAAATCTCCATAAGGAGGCACAGATGACACAATAAAATGGACACATACTCAATCACAGGATTACAGCACGATAAGATATCGAACAAAAATTAAATACAACACAAGTCCAAAATGTAATCTAACTCAACAAATATCCAAGTCTCATCAAAAATGCCGGAGACAAATCCGGTACCAAATAGTCTACTTAAAGAACTAACTAAAAATAGTAATTTCCGGCTAGACCTTCCGGAATTACAACTAGACTACCAAGTCTGCAGCTACTCACCATATGGTCCATAAAGTGTTGGCTACCGATCCTCTAAGGCATAGTCTGGAAAAATGTTTCCAGTCAGGAAGGAGCAAAGTACAAATCTCAAATAACAGTTCCATTTAATTGATAAGGACTATAAAGCAATAAACATGTGATGCTAGCTACTGAGAAGACAGTGAAATAAATGCAATGGCAATTAAAAAGAGACAGGCAATGTAAAGAGACAGGCAATAGGCAATATGATATAGTCAGTGCATGTATGAAAATAAAAAGAACAAGGAACAGTGTCATATACGGGTGATGTAGTATATAATTTAAAATAGGGAACTGTAATCTATTCTAAGTGTTTGAAATAGTAGTTTCAAAATATGATCGGCTTGGGAACATGTACGATAGCTACAGGGCCTGGCTAATCATGGGTGAAGAGCATGATTAACACTTACATTGTTCTATACTACAATAAGAGGTTATGATCATATTTCTTACTAACTACTTCCCCCCCCCCAACTAGTACTGTGGATCCAACCATGACACGTCACGATACACGAGCAAGTCCAATCTATCATGTACGATGTCTAATATACATGTCGTGTACAATGTCAATACGATAATCCATGTAACATCTCATGACTGCAGATCCAAGCTATACTAGTCCGTGTAACACAGTGTCAAGGATTCAGATGTAACATTTCATGATTATTTAATTTATAAAAATTATCAAGGAATTGGAAATTATCAGAGAATGTACTTGCCTTGGGTCCTTAGCTGGTATTTATGGATGTCCTGTTCCAGAGTATCCCCTGGGTAAACCAACAGTCCTATAAACATATCATAAAGCAAAACCACATTTGCATCAGATGCTACGCTAACACACAGTCTATAAACACTGGCCTCAGGGCCATGCCAGGCAGGCACTAGTCAACTAGGGTTATCGAGTGCATTCACCAATTAAACGTATTATTAATAATCAAATATAATACATATATATATGGTTATTCCAAAGTATACAAAATAGGTATAACTGTATGTACATAAGTGGAAATATATTTTATTTATGTGAAAATATACATCACCCATTATTTAAGAATATGCATATTTATACATTTGTATACACTAAATAAAAATATATCCATACCCTATATGTACACAAGTATATATATATATATATATATATATATATATATATATATATATATATATATATATATATATATATATATATATATATATATATATATATACATACCAAAATACGTTTTTATTAAACATATACCCATACAAAATATATATACACATATATATATTTATACCAAAATAACAATTATACTATATACATGTATAGTAATATACACATACACATTGTATACGTATATATATACAAATAGAGAAAATACAATACTATATACTAATTTAATTTATACTAGTATACTTTATTAAATGCACAATATAAGAAAATACCCATAAACATACATATATATATATAAATAAATTTATACACTATATAAAATGCCCAATATACATACATATACATATGCATTAATTAAATACATACTTATACTTAATTATACAATTAATTATTAATAAAATAAATAATATACATTTATATATTTAATACACATAGTCTATATGAAAAATACAATACAATATTCAATATATATCATTTAAATATGTATATACCAATTTATCAAATACATACAATATATTACACATACACTATACTATACACATTAATTAATATATATACAAATACATATACATTAAACATTAATTTAAATTACATAATTACATATACATGTTAATATATACATATACTATACATTAAATACCTACATACATACATCCATACATACATATATACAAAATAAATTATACATATAAGAAGGAGGGAAGAGAGAAGAGACTCACTGTGGAGGGAGGAGCAGTCGGCTGCTGGGTCGGACCGCTCGCCGGAGTTGCAGAGGGAGGAGCAGTGATAGGTGATGGAGGTGTATGGTGGTGGTGGTACTGCTGCAGTGGGCCGGTGGAGAAGAGATGGGGTACCGGAGGCGTGAGGAGATGGACTTGATCGGGTCGACTTGATGGTGAGAGGCCAGAGGAGGAGGTTGAAGAGCAGAGGGAGCGGGGTTGTCCTGGCCGCCGGGGTCGGGATCAGAGCTCGGCCGGGGTTGAGCAGCAGAGGGGAGGACTGGAGCGGGCCGCCGGACTGGAGGACTGTCCGGTCGAAGGGGGAGTCGGGGTCTCGGCTGGTCACCGGAGTTGGAGGAGTTGGCCAGCGGGATGAAGTTTGGCCGGCCGGAGGATCGAGGCTGGCTGCCAGCCCGCCGGAGGTGCAAAGGCCCGCCGAGGGATCGGGGAAGAGGCTCGCCTGAGCTCGGGCCGGGAAGCACAGGGAAAGGTCGGCTTGGAACAGTGCTCCAGGGTTCCCCCCCCCCCCCCCCTCTCTCTTCAAATTTAAATTTTAAAAATTTAATGAAGAAGGAAGAAAGGAAGAAGGAGAAGAAAGAGAAGAAGAAAAGAAAAGAGAAGAAGAGGAGAAAAGAAATTGGGAAGGAAGGAGGCTACGTTGGAGAGAGGAATGTGGGGGTTTGTGAGGAGGCTACCTAGGTTTTCTAGGGATTAGGGTTTGATGTAGATAGGACATTAAATAGGATGAGGGTGTGGGTAAATCAAAGGTGAGGATGCACCCAATTAAATGGGTGGTCCAGATGGGTCATGAGGGATTTCATGTGGGGATGAGGGTGATGATTAAAAATATTAAAGATTCCTCATTGGTTTTAACAAATGGGTGTTGACACCAAAAAATACCAATTTGCAAATTAGCCCCCTTAAATTTGGGTATTTGCACAGACACATAAAATGACGAAATTTTGGCGGGAATTCGGTGTCCGGTGTTTTGTAGGGTCAGGGGACGCCGTAAGTTTGGTGTGGGCTCAAAAAGCAGGGCACTGGAATTAAATTAGGATTTTCAGAATCAGTTAAAATAGTATCCTCAATTTAATTAGAATAAAATACAAATTGTGTTCTAAAATTAATTAGGAGTACATGGGGCCAAAATCAGGTCAGGTCATCAATACCAATAATAAAGTAGACTCAGAACAGGATATTATCCTAATTTGGGTCGCACGAAAAATAGGTCAAGATTGTCTCCAATTTAAATTGGAACGCACAACGATACAAAATAGGGATTTATTAAATAACGTTCGCGACGATTTTTGTGCGGCTAGAAAAATGCACAGAGAGCATAATTATGAGTTGCAAAGATAGCAGAATGGAAGGCGGGCATGTCTAGGGCAAGATTGTGAAATTTGTTGGAAGACAAAAGTCAGGATAGCGCTCCAAATATCGAAGCAAAGGCAATGCACAAAATATTAAATAAAATACGATAATTAATTACAAACTCCAAGAATTAAATTCTAACTAAATAATTAAATACAAAAATTCCATAATTCTGACAGGTGTTCATCTACTGGCTTCTAGGTCAAGTCTGCTAGCTCAAAATATATGAACACTGTATATAATACTATATTTAATTACACATCACATAATTATTTAAATAAATATACTATCATGCAATTATTTAATTGTAACTACAATAATATTAAATATTATAAAAAGTCAAAAATACCCCTATTTTCGGAACGTGGTAGTGACAAGTCTTCCCTCCTTAAAAGAATTTCGTCCTCGAAATTTAAAATCCTCATAGTAGTGTTTATCATACATATTATTTGTTTCCCTCAATTTTAAATTCATCAATCCATGAAATCAGTTAATAATCCACAAGGTCTTTTCACAATTTTTCAAAAATTCTGAATTATTGCATTCCTGAAAAGTCCTCGAAATAGAATAAAAGTCCATTTTTATCAAAAAAATTCCTGAAAGTTTTTAGTTAATAATCCAATACTCAGAATTTAATATTCACTCCTCTAATTTGATTTTAAATCGAAACACATATGTAATCTTGTCCAAAAGGTTTAAATTCAGACATTTATCCATCAAAAATTTTATTCCTCGATTTCCTCTTTCTCAAAATTCTCAACAATACGATGCTTAGAGATTCTCCAAATGCAACATCCAACAATAAAGTTCTAAAATTCATAACTTGCAATTAAGTAAATATATTGATAAATCTCCCAAAATTTCCGAATTTAATATCCAATTTAAACATGTCATAATCTTCCTGGAATTAATTAAACCACCAATTATGCAATGTTAATTTCTTAACCCTCTATTTAAATCAATGTTTATCCTCGAATTTTAATCATCTTGTCTCTCTTGTCAAGTCATAACCCTTTCGTGAATCTTCGTCATGGTCAAACTCCAATAATCCTGGTCTAAAAATCTTTCCTATAATCATACAACATGCAATCTAAGGGGATATGTACGGTCATAGTGTCTTTTGTCATGATATTACAGTCTCTGTATCAGGGGTACTACTAACTACATTATAACAAGAATCATGCATACAACTTGTACTAAGGAATCAATCAATCAATCAAGTAGAGAGAGACAGAAGGAAGGAAAGAACAGAACTTGCTAACACATTACCTGCAGTATCGGTCTCCTCGACCGTCATCGCAAATGCCCCGCCCTGCTGAGGTGGTTCCCTTCGCGGGTGCTGAGCAATATACGGTTCCACAGGTAGCCTAACTGGATCTCTATAATCTGAAGCTGCGCGCTGGCCGGGAAGATAAGGGGCTAGAAGACAATCCTTTACTCGATGTCCCGCAGCGCCGCAGTGCAAACAAAGTCCTAGCCTCGTTCTACAGCTCTCCCAAAGGTGACCTGGCTTCTTACAGAAATGACAAGTCTGTCGTATCTCTCTCGGAGGCTGTTGCTGATTCTGCTGAACACGGACAGGTGCCTGGTACTGTTGTTGATACTGATACGCCCATGGATGTTGCTGGATAGGAACTGGTGCTAGGTACTGCGGTGGATGCTGAAAGGTCCATGGTTGTTGCTGGCTGTGAAATGGTACTGGATACTGCTGTTGGTACGGAATACGGGGATGCTTGGCCGGTCCTATGCTACCATTCGTATCTCCAAAACTATTGCAACTCCTCTTAGGCCTGAGATCCAGATCCTCTTCTGCAATCTGAGCATCCATCAAGATAGCCTCAAAGGTAGCGGTACGACGACCAGAAGTGCGTGACCTAATCTCTCTCGTCAGTCCCTTTCTAAATTTCCGGGCTCGATCTCCTGGGTCCCGAATCATGGACGATGCAAAACGGCTCAATCGACAGAATTCTGCAGCGTACTCGTCGACCGACATGTTTCCTTGAACCAAGTCATGAAACTGACTTTCCAAGGTTCCCAATGCCACGTCGGGAAAGAACTTCTCCTTGAAGAGTTCCTTGAAGGTCTCCCAAGTAAGTCCTTGCGCAGCAATTCTCGGCTCCGTGCAAAACCACGTGAGTGCGATATCGAACATCTGACTGCCAGCGGCTTCTATCTGCAAGTTCTCCGGAATCTGGGTCAATCGTAGGCTCCTTTCTATATCCTCTAGCCAGTCGTCAGCGTAGAGTATCCCTTCGGTGCCTTTGAACTCTCGAGGCATCATCCTTTTGAAATCCACTATGGTGCCTGATCTCTACTGCTGGCCAGGAAACTGCTGGTACTGTGCTACTCTCTCCAAAGCTTGGAGAGTCACTTGATGATCATTCTCCATATTTTCTCTCATCAGCTCGGTTTGTGCCTGGTGCGCTTCTGCTTGCACCCTCTGAGCCTCAGCTTGAACTCGCTGAGCATCTGCTGTCACTCTCTGGGCATCTACCATGCCCTGGATCAAGGTAAACATCTGCGTTCCGTCAATGGGCAAACCTCCGGGAATCGAAGTCGGTGGAGGAGGAAGGTTGTTCGTCATAGCTGCGGCAATCTTCTGAACAGGTGGGGGAGGATCCCCAAAAAGTGCAGATACTCCTACGTGCATCAGAGATGTAGGAGGAACTACTGCTGTCTGTCCCTCAGGTGGAGAGGTGGCAGACCCCTCTAAAGCTGATGTTCCCGCTCTCATAGACCGTGTCTGCGGTGACATCCTGAAGACAGATCCCAAAGAATCAATTTAGGCAAAATGCGATATCATCAAGGAAGGACAGTACAGTTCTAAAGAAGCAACATTCAAGATAATTAGATTGGAATAAACCCTAGTTGTGATTGCACAGGTCAAAGATACATCCAGGGTTGATACCTCTATCTCTCTAAGGTACCACAGTTCTACTTGAAACATACTCACTACTAACTTCCTTACCTACTGCAATCGTTGATACTAGTTATCCTTGTCACTCAAGTGCATATCAATTGCAACACCACACTAAATACTGCTCTCTCTCCAATACAATCCTCGATGAACACCTAAGCCAGTTGGCAGTGAAGTCTCAATCATGCTCAAGCCAACATATCCTTACACATGTATCTCATCTATTATATACTAATATATCTCTCTCACTATAAGATTTTTTTTTTTTATCCTCAAATAAAATTCCTAAAAATAACTCCTCGAATAAATTTTAAAGAAAAAATGCATATACTTTCCTCAAGACCAATAATCTAAATACTGAAGTGAAAAACTTAATCACAAAATCCTTGCAGACTTGTCTAGGTTTATTGAATCGAATCTGAATCCTCGAAATATATTTTTAATAACATATTATCTCAACTTCTAAAAATTCTAAAAATTTTCAATTTATTTTTAATCTTCAATTAAAGATTTAAATCCACCTTCTGTAGTCCAATAGCTCTAATGTTAATCATTTTCACTGTCCTCATCGACATGTGTTATCAGATAATACCATAATTCAGTCTGTAAATTCCTCTTGACATAAAATCAACCCTACAATGAGACCTAAATCCTAATTTAATAGCTAATCAATAATCAACAAGTGAGAATGGACGGAACAAGGGAATGATTTTAAATTGGAAATTTTAACAAGATTCTCAGGGGTCATCCCAGGAATCTCTCAAGGGATTGTGATTGAGTATTCGCTCTCGTCCTAGTATCCTATGTCCTAGATCCTATCGCAAGCACGCAGTAGTATAACAAGGATGCCACACTACTACGATATCGCACAACTCGCGAAGTCTGACCTGCATGGGCCACCACTAAAAACGTGTTATGACCCGCACCCGGTTTAGGGGCACGAGTGTGTGGGTACGTCCAGCCTACGCCGCAGCATCGGCGGTAGAACGCTGTCAAGGTCTTGGTACTATCTAGCCAATCTCACACAAGCATCAATTCTCCATAAGGAGGCACAGATGACACAATAAAATGGACACATACTCAATCACAGGATTACAGCACGATAAGATATCGAACAAAAATTAAATACAACACAAGTCCAGAATGTAATCTAACTCAACAAATATCCAAGTCTCATCAAAAATGCCGGAGACAAATCCGGTACCAAATAGTCTACTTAAAGAACTAAATAAAAATAGTAATTTCCGGCTAGACCTTCCGGAATCACAACTAGACTACCAAGTCTGCAGCTACTCACCATATGGTCCATAAAGTGTTGGCTACTGATCCTCTAAGGCATAGTCTGGAAAAATGTTTTCAGTCAGGAAGGAGCAAAGTACAAATCTCAAATAACAGTTCCATTTAATTGATAAGGACTATAAAGCAATAAACATGTGATGCTAGCTACTGAGAAGACAGTGAAATAAATGCAATGGCAATTAAAAAGAGACAGGCAATGTAAAGAGACAGGCAATAGGCAATATGATATAGTCAGTGCATGTATAAAAATGAAAAGAACAAGGAACTGTGTCATATACGGGTGATGTAGTATATGATTTAAAATAGAGAACTGTAATCTATTCTAAGTGTTTGAAATAGTAGTTTCAAAATGTGATCGGCTTGGGAACATGTACGATAGCTACAGGGCCTGGCTAATCATGGGTGAAGAGCATGATTAACACTTACATTGTTCTATACTACAATAAGAGGTTATGATCACATTTCTTACTAACTACTTCCCCCCCCCCAACTAGTACTGTGGATCCAACCATGACACGTCACGATACACGAGCAAGTCCAATCTATCATGTACGATGTCTAATATACATGTCGTGTACAATGTCAATACGATAATCCATGTAACATCTCATGACTGCAGATCCAAGCTATACTAGTCCGTGTAACACAGTGTCAAGGATTCAGATGTAATATTTCATGATTATTTAATTTATAGAAATTATCAAGGAATTGGAAATTATCAGAGAATGTACTTGCCTTGGGTCCTTAGCTGGTATTTACGGATGTCCTGTTCCAGAGTATCCCCTAGGTAAACCAACAGTCCTATAAACATATCACAAAGCAAAACCATATTTGCATCAGATGCTAAGCTAACACACAGTCTATAAACACTGGCCTCAGGGCCATGCCAGGCAGGCACTAGTCAACTAGGGTTATCGAGTGCATTCACCAATTAAACGTATTATTAATAATCAAATATAATACATATATATATGGTTATTCCAAAGTATACAAAATAGGTATAACTGTATGTACATAAGTGGAAATATATTTTATTTATGTGAAAATATACATCACCCATTATTTAAGAATATGCATATTTATACATTTGTATACACTAAATAAAAATATACCCATACCCTATATGTACACAAGTATATATATATATATATATATATATATATATATATATATATATATATATATATATATATATATATATATATACATACCAAAATACATTTTTATTAAACATATACCCATACAAAATATATATACACATATATATATTTATACCAAAATAACAATTATACTATATACATGTATAGTAATATACACATATACATTGTATACGTATATATATACAAATAGAGAAAATACAATACTATATACTAATTTAATTTATACTAGTATACTTTATTAAATGCACAATATAAGAAAATACCCATAAACATGCATATATATATATAAATAAATTTATACACTATATAAAATGCCCAATATACATACATATACATATGCATTAATTAAATACATACTTATACTTAATTATACAATTAATTATTAATAAAATAATTAATATACATTTACATATTTAATACACATAGTCTATATGAAAAATACAATACAATATTCAATATATATCATTTAAATATGTATATACCAATTTATCAAATACATACAATATATTACACATACACTATACTATACACATTAATTAATATATATACAAATACATATACATTAAACATTAATTTAAATTACATAATTACATATACATGTTAATATATACATATACTATACATTAAATACCTACATACATACATCCATACATACATATATACAAAATAAATTATACATATAAGAAGGAGGGAAGAGAGAAGAGACTCACTGTGGAGGGAGGAGCAGTCGGCTGCTGGGTCGGACCGCTCGCCGGAGTTGCAGAGGGAGGAGCAGTGATAGGTGATGGAGGTGTATGGTGGTGGTGGTACTGCTGCAGTGGGCCGGTGGAGAAGAGATGGGGTACCGGCGGCGTGAGGAGATGGACTTGGTCGGGTCGACTTGATGGTGAGAGGCCAGAGGAGGAGGTTGAAGAGCAGAGGGAGCGGGGTTGGCCTGGCCGCCGGGGTCGGGATCAGAGCTCGGCCGGGGTTGAGCAGCAGAGGGGAGGACTGGAGCGGGCCGCCGGACTGGAGGACTGTCCGGTCGAAGGGGGAGTCGGAGTCTCGGCTGGTCACCGGAGTTGGAGGAGTTGGCCGATGAAGTTTGGCCGGCCGGAGGATCGAGGCTGGCTGCCAGCCCGCCGGAGGTGCAAAGGCCCGCCGAGGGATCGGGGAAGAGGCTCGCCTGAGCTCGGGCCGGGAAGCACAGGGAAAGGTCGGCTTGGAACAGTGCTCCAGGGTTCCCCCCCCCCCCTCTCTCTTTAAATTTGAATTTTAAAAATTTAATGAAGAAGGAAGAAAGGAAGAAGGAGAAGGAAGAGAAGAAGAAAAGAAAAGAGAAGAAGAGGAGAAAAGAAATTGGGAAGGAAGGAGGCTACGTTGGAGAGAGGAATGTGGGGGTTTGTGAGGAGGCTACCTAGGTTTTCTAGGGATTAGGGTTTGATGTAGATAGGACATTAAATAGGATGAGGGTGTGGGTAAATCAAAGGTGAGGATGCACCCAATTAAATGGGTGGTCCAGATGGGTCATGAGGGATTTCATGTGGGGATGAGGGTGATGATTAAAAATATTAAAGATTCCTCATTGGTTTTAACAAATGGGTGTTGACACCAAAAAATGCCAATTTGCAAATTAGCCCCCTTAAATTTGGGTATTTGCACACACACATAAAATGACGAAATTTTGGCGGGCAATTCGGTGTCCGGTGTTTTGTAGGGTCAGAGGACGCCGTAAGTTTGGTGTGGGCTCAAAAAGCAGGGCACTAGAATTAAATTGGGATTTTCAGAATCAGTTAAAATAGTATCCTTAATTTAATTAGAATAAAATACAAGTTGTGTTCTAAAATTAATTAGGAGTACATGGGGCCAAAATCAGGTCAGGTCATCAATACCAATAATGAAGTAGACTTAGAACAGGATATTACCCTAATTTGGGCCGCTCAAAAAATAGGTCAAGATTGTCTCCAATTTAAATTGGAACGCACAACGATACAAAATAGGGATTTATTAAATAACGTCCGCGACGATTTTTGTGCGGCTAGAAAAATGCACAGAGAGCATAATTATGAGTTACAAAAATAGCAGAATGGAAGGCGGGCATGTCTAGGGCAAGATTGTGAAATTTGTTGGAAGACAAAAGTCCGGATAGCGCTCCAAATATCGAAGCAAAGGCAATGCCCAAAATATTAAATAAAATACGGAAATTAATTACAAACTCCAAGAATTAAATTCTAAATAAATAATTAAATACAAAAATTCCATAATTCCGACAGGTGTTCATCTACTGGCTTCTAGGTCAAGTCTGCTAGCTCAAAATATATGAACACTGTATATAATACTATATTTAATTACACATCACATAATTATTTAAATAAATATACTATCATGCAATTATTTAATTGTAACTACAATAATATTAAATATTATAAAAAGTCAAAAATACCCCTGTTTTCGGAACGTGGTAGTGACACACGTGCCTCATACGCGACTGGCCATCAGTATGAGCAACACGTGTAGCGGTATGTAGCTCAGTTGTTTATTTTATAGAGACTTGCATCATAGTAGGAGATGTCCACGTTATTTTCACGATTTGTACATCTATATTGGGCGGGAAAGACATCTAGTAGGCGTATGGGACACCCCCCTTGATATATACTCAAGTTACCATCCTCTTCGGAGATGGAGATTACAGTATATATAGCGAGTTACCATGCTCTTATGAGATGGGGAGTTGCAACATATTTTGGGTTACCATGCTCTTCGGAGATGGGGATTATAGCGAGTTACCATGCTCTTCGGAGATGGGGAGTTGCAATATGTTTCAAGTTACCATGCTCTTAGGAGATGGGGATAGCATCAATGCCCTTAAACGGGGGCATATGTGGCATATACTAGCCAGTCCCGACGATTGGTGAATTACGTCAGCATATGTCTGAGCCTACACATTCCCATGCGTACTACCAGGTCCTTAAATTGTATTCACTTAGATGGTTAGCACACCCCCTTTATTTATTCAGTACTTACTTTATGGCATGTATTTTTGTATCTTGTTTCGTCCCTCTGAGGACCTGGAACCCTTCCAGGTTGTTTGTGCAGTTGCAGGATACTTGATCTGATAGAGTGTGGACGTCATTGCAGGTATATTTATATTTCCAGCTATTTCAGTCTTGTATTACTACCCATTTTATTCTGCTTATATAGCCTAGTATTTATAGACCTATATTATTCTTCTGGTCTATTCGAACGGATGTATTATTGGGCTGCAGACTGATGATGCGTATCGTTCTTTCTTGAGATTACTTATCCTGGATTGAGATCTAGATTTAGTTGTTGTATATTAGCAATAGATTATTACTTGGATCACTTGACCATGGACAGCGTAAGTGCACTTCGTCGGGTCCATTAAATTGGAAAGCCCTACGGAGTCGTACCAGCTGGCCATTGCCACGTGTCTGGTCCCATAGATTTTGGGACTGGGGCGTGACATGGTTTTAGTGGTGGCCCATGCAGGTCTCTGAGAAAATCGTATCGGTTACGTTACTGTACCGAACGAGCCTGCAACTTAGGATTAATGTGAATAAGATCTCAATCCATAACCGATTTTAAAACTCCTCTGGTATGTGATTATCGCCCTTGGACTTCCAATTTACATTCGTTCAATCTTCGTTAATATCGCCATCCTTGTTCCTCGTCCCCTATTGTTCAGGGAGACGAATGCTTGTGACTGATGACTTTCCTCCAGAAGAAGATCGAAGACCAGACGACAGGAGATAGAATTTGTATACCTTTCTCGGAGAAGATTGTTACCTTATCAGGATAGGTTGATGGGTTCTTTGGATTCTAGAACTAGTGTGGAAGGTTGGCAAGAGAGTTGGACCCAGTAGTACCCTACCCGTGCTTGAGGTAGCAGTGATCTTGGAAGTACTAAGAGCTGGAAGGACTATTGATCATGGCCTAGAATAGTCTAAGGAAATGCATAGCCCGATGCTGAAAACTAGTGGTTGCATATTATAGCAATATCAGGAATGATATTATGGACTAGAGAAGATAAAATTTCAGGCTCTCAATTGGAAGATAATGATCTGATTTCAAGAAATGTGCTTGAGTGATACCATTATTGAACTATGTGACTTGGAGAGATAAATAACGAAAAGAAGAAATTTGAGGAATAAAATTTTAGAGAAAATGAGAAGAGAAATTATACTTTAGACAGGGAAGAAAAAAAAATTTCTTTCAGAGGATTAGTGTGGTAAACAGAACGGGAGAAATTATTTTGAGATTTAGTCTAGACTATGACCTTATCCTAGACATGGATTGGTTGAGCCAATACCACGCGACCCTAGATTGTCGACGTAATTACGTTATTTATGGCAACCAGATTACCCTGAATTGAGTTACTTCAGGGAGCCTGGGGGCATGGTGCCCATCTACCTTAGGAGTATACAATGCAGGAGGTGAACCAGTATACCACCATATTATATCAGAGTTGAGGATGTGTTTCTAGATGATCTTCTAGGCCTGCCACCTGTCAGAGAGGTAGAATTTGCTATAGAGTTAACTCCAAGAGCGGAGCCAATTATTTTCTCGTCTTCAAACTAGCACCGATAGACTTGGTTGAGTTAAAGGTCCATAGTGGAGGATCTCTCAGACAAGGATTTCAGTCGGGCTAGTATTTTCCCATGGGGAGCAACCATCTTATTGTACCAAAGAAGGACGGGACGATACGTTGCATAACGAATACAGGGCATTAAATGTTGTCTCTAGTCATGCCGTTGGGCTTAACCAACATGCCAGCAGTATTTATGAGTTAAGGAACAATATTTTCCACCAGTACTTGGATAAGTTCGTGGTGGTAATTATCGAAGACATCTTGGTTTATTCCAAGAGCCAAGAGGAGCACGAGAGATATCTCAGGATCGTGTTGGAGACGCTGAGACAGGAAAGACTGTATGCCAAGCTCAGCAAATATGAGTTATGATTAGATAAAATAGATAGTATACGCATCAGGACGACCAAGGGTTCATGAGAAGAACTATCAGACGCTCGACCTAGAACTAACTACAGTGATAATTATACTAAAGCTCTGGCGACACTATCTTTATGGTGAGCGTGTAGAGATTTATACAGAACACAGAAGTCTGAAGTATGTCTACACGTAGATGGAGCTCAACATAAGACAGAGGCACTGGCTAGAGTTGATGACAAATTATGATATCGAGTTGCAGTACCACCCTGACAAGGCGAATGTAGTTTACGACTCATCGCCAGATGTTAGAGGATTTTCAGGAACTCAGGATTGAAATTGTATTGCCAGGCATGGATGGACGAATGACCAGTCTCGAGGATCAGTCCACATTTATTGAGAGGATCAAGGCAGCCTTGCCTACAGATATGAGATTTAGACGATTGCGAAAAAGGACAGAGGTCGGCATGCAGACGGGACTCAGGATTCACGAAGACGAAATATTGAGGTGTGGAGATCGCCTATACGATCCGAGAGGCGACCTACACCAAGAGTTGATGGCTGAGGCTCATTGCTCGATTTAATCTACTCATCCCGGGGGTACGAAGATGTACCGAGACTTAAGGCAACATTACTGGTAGCAAGGGATGAAGAGAGAGATTGAGAGATTCGTGGCAAGATGCTTGGTATGTCAGCAAGACAAGGCTGGATAACAGAGAATTGCAGGACTAATGCAGTTGTTTCCCAATTTCCGAGTGGAAGTGGGAACACTTTAACAGGGACATCGTCACAGGATTCCCGCAGAGCCCTAGCGGGAAGGATGCAATCTGGGTAATCGTAGATAGACTCACCAAGTCTGCCCACTTTTTACCCTTCAGGGTTGGGCAATCTACGGAAGTCTTGGCAGACATGTACATGAAGAAGATTGTACGATTGCATGGAGTGCCAGTCAGTATCGTGTCTGACCGGGATACGAGGTTTACATCGTACTTTTAGAGGAGTATGCAAGAGAGTCTTGGTACCCGCCTTAAGTTCAGTACTTCGTACCACCCGCAGACAGATGGACAATCTGAGCGCACCATTCAGACGTTGGAGGACATGTTGAGGGCATGTATGCTTGACTTCAGCGGTTCATGGGAGGACCACTTGCACTTGGTCGAATTTTTCTACAACAATAGCTATCAAGCGAGCATTCAGATGGCTCCCTATGAGGCATTGTATGGTAGAAAGTGTTGATCCCCAGTATGTTGGAGCGATGTAGGCGAGAGGCAGATTCTAGGGCCAGAGTTGATCGTCCATACAGTGGAGAAGGTGAAGAAGATCCAGGGGCATCTACGAGCAGCACAGGACAGACCGAAGCATTGGGCTAATGTGCATCGACGACCCCTAGAGTTCCAGGTTGGAGAACATGTGTTCCTGAAGATTTCACCTACCAGAGGAACCATCAGATTTGGAGGCAGAGGGAAGCTGAGTCCGAGGTACATCGGACCCTTCGATGTGCTAGAGCGCGTCGGAGAAATTGCTTACAGATTGGCCTTGCCGCAGACACTGGAAGGAGTTCACGACGTCTTCCATGTATCTCAGCTGAGGAGGTACATACCGGATCCGAGTCATATGCTTGACCATTCGGAGATCACCGTTGGTCCAAGCTTGTCATACCAGGAGGAGCCGGTAGAGATCCTAGACCGAAGCGAGAAGGTACTGCGAGGCCAGACTATCCCTCTAGTTCGCGTCGCATGGAGGCATCACGCACCAGGTGAATCAACCTGGGAACGAGAGGACGATATTCGACAACGTTTTCCCCATCTCTTCGAAGGCCTAGGTACGTGATAGTATTTATTTTATTCAATAGTTTTTGATATATGTCTGTTTTAATTTCGAGGACGAAATGCTCTAAGGAGGGTATGTTGTAAACCCCCTCGACTAGAAATTAGGGTTAACCAATTTTATTAGCCTAATTAGGGTTAACCTAATTTAATTAAGATTTAATGTATAGTATTATAATACTTGTGCAATGATTGATTGTTTTAGGATACTACCTTAGCTGTTGCCCTAAAACAAATGCTACATATTTGACCTAGATATGTAGACCCATCATATTGAACCTAGAACAAACCCTGGACATTAATTTTTGTGCCTGATTTTAGACGCACAAAAGTCGTTACGAACGTCCGTACGCAAATAATTAAATTGCGTAATTACGTTCGCTGTCCGTTCCAATTTAAATTGAGACCCAACCTCAACCAGTTTTGACCAACCCAGATCACGATATTATTGTACACTGAGCCTACTACACCAATGACCCTTGTCCAACCAAATTTAGACTCCCAGTTTTTAATTAAATTAAATTAGAAACACCGTTATATTAATTAAGAATTAATTAATGTGGCTACCTAACCTCAATTAAATGAAACCCAACTCCAACCCAAACCCACACCCACACCGACAAGCCTCATACAAAATACCATACACCATCATGGTCCAATGTGGAACACCAAACATGGTGTTTGATTACATTAAATCCCAAATTCTAATTATTGTACAAATACCAGATTGTTCAGAGGCCTAATTGCAAAATTGCAATGAGGTGTCCCCCTCCCATTGGCCCAAACTATCATGGAGAAAAGCATTGGTCATGACCAATCATATGCATTTGATTTCCCCCCTTTTCTATGTACCTACATCACTTTATGTAGGGCACATCATGGCCCTACATTTCGAATGACTAAATCCTAGCCCTCCCCTTAACTTGTGGAAGCTTCCCCAACTCCCCAAACCCCTCCTACAGCCGGCCCTAATCCCTAGGCAGCCCCCCCACTCTCCCTCCTACATATACATACATTACTATACATTAAAAGAAAAACTAAAACCCTAACTTTCCCAACCGAGCACCCTTTCCAGCCCAACCCCAACTCGCCACCCCGAGCTCGACGTCGGCCACCTACCACCACCAGACTCAACCACACTAACCCGACACCTTCGCCGGACCATTTCCCCCCTGCCACAACCGCCAACCACCCCTACGCCGTCGGCAGCCACCTCCCCAGCCAACCACACTGACTCGGGCCACCCATCCCTCACAGCACAGCCGACCGCCCCTCCGCTTTGTGCTCCGCCACCACCGCACCTCCGACCACCAAACTCCGCCGAGCCCTCCCCCAGCCAGTCCTCCACCACCCCGTAAAATTTAGCCGACGCCGCCACCCCACCGGAGAGTTCTCGCCCCCGCAGCGAGGAGCTGTACTGAGCCGCTGCTGCTGCCGACCTCTCCCCGCGCGACGCCGGAGCGCCGTCCGGCCATCCCCGCAGGCCACGATCCACCACCGGACACCCCTCGACCCGAGTGTCGATTTGGTAAAATATTTTATGTATAATTATTAATAATTATGCATGTATTTTCAGTTGCAAGCTTTAATATATATGAATCTCGTATATACCGTATTTAAATACGTATTCGATGCTATTTAATATATTTTAGTATTTAACAGTAGTTATATTTATAATATTCCTGTAAATTCCATAATATATATATAATCATTTTAATTTATATTATGTATAATGGAGTTATATATATGTGTATTTGTGTATGGGTATAAACATCTATTTTGTATAAATATATATATTTATATGTAGATATATATGTATATATGTATGTATGTACAATGTATAAAATAGTAAGTATTTAATATAAATCATAATAAAAGTTATTTCTGTGATTAAATATTATATAAAATATAATACTATTTTCTTAGTATATTTACGTATTAATACTTATACATATGTAGCATGTATGTATGTATGTATGTATGTATGTATGTATGAATGTACTTTTTTAAAAATACGAAGAATATTAAGTATCTAATATTTATAGTATTAAATACATTTTCTGGAAAATTGAGTATAATTATATGAATATTTTATATAGTAAATACTTACGTATTGACCCCCTAGTATGTATATGCCTATGAATATATTTATATATATATATATATATATGTAAATATATAGATACTTGCAATGTATGTATACATATTTCATATACTTTGGTTATGCTTTATATAAATTGATATATATATTTTCTATCTAAATATATATATGTATATATATATGTGAATTTATGATATTATCCAATTATGTATAGAGTTTTAATAAGTGTATTATTAGTCTATACTAATTAATACGTAAGCACTATTTTCGTACTATTAAACAAATATAAATTTTTTATTTAGTATAATTAAAAATGATTTAGTGTATATGTATATACTAGTGTTAGCTATATATAAATACGGTCCCGACCCTTGACAGCTGTAGATACGAACAGTACGTCTTAGTCGTGCTATTGTAGCGACTAATTTGGTCATTACTACATCCTATATAGGATTGCTGGACACTACTGCCGAGGCATCAGGAGCAGGACTTTGGATTTCGCAGCTACCCGGGGCAGGCAAGTATACCTTGCCTTGTTGTACTATTTAAATTCAATTATTGTTGGTTACATATTTATTCATTATATAAATGTGCGCGTCCGAGCAGACTCGGGTGCAGTCAACGAAGGTGTTGACGTTAGGAGTAGTATCTGACTTAGTGTCTAGTAGACCCACCTAAAGTTGTGAAGTTATTGATATAACTTTCCAGGCCTTGACACGTATCATTACACGTCACAGAGTGAGTTCATGTAGGGACGCGTGCCTCATGCGCGACTGGCCATCAGTATGAGCAACACGTGTAGCGGTATGTAGCTCAGTTGTTTATTTCATAGAGACTTGCATCATAGTAGAAGATGTCCACGTCGTTTTCACGATTTGTACATCTACATTGGGCGGGAAAGACATCTAGTAGGCGTATGGGACACCCTCCTGATATATACTCAAGTTACCATCCTCTTCGGAGATGGGGATTACAGTATATATAGCGAGTTACCATGCTCTTATGAGATGGGGAGTTGCAACATATTTTGGGTTACCATGCTCTTCGGAGATGGGGATTATAGCGAGTTACCATGCTCTTTGGAGATGGGGAGTTGCAATATGTTTCAAGTTACCATGCTCTTAGGAGATGGGGATAGCATCAATGTCCTTAAACGGGGGCATATGTGGCATATACTAGCCAGTCCCGACGATTGGTGAATTACGTCAGCATATGTCTGAGCCTACACATTCCCATGCGTACTACCAGGTCCTTAAATTGCATTCACTTAGATGGTTAGCACACCCCCCTTTATTTACTCAGTACTTACTTTATGGCATGTATTTTTGTATCATGTTACGTCCCTCTGAGGACCTGGAACCCTTCCAGGTTGTTTGTGCAGTTGCAGGATACTTGATCTGATAGAGTGTGGACGTCATTGCAGGTATATTTACATTTCCAGCTATTTCAGTCTTGTATTACTACCCATTTTATTCTGCTTATATAGCCTAGTATTTATAGACCTATATTGTTCTTCTGGTCTATTCGAACGGATGTATTATTGGGCTGCAGACTGATAATGCGTATCGTTCTTTCTTGAGATTACTTATCCTGGATTGAGATCTAGATTTAGTTGTTGTATATTAGCAATAGATTATTACTTGGATCACTTGACCATGGACAGCGTAAGTGCACTTCGTCGGGTCCATTAAATTGGAAAGCCCTACGGAGTCGTACCAGCTAGCCATTGCCACGTGTCTGGTCCCATAGATTTTGGGACTGGGGCGTGACACCAAGCAGCCACGTCGAGGTAACCACATAAGTTCTCCGCTTCTTTATGATACTATTGTATCGTCGTATCGTCGTGTCGAGAATTATGGTATTGGACACAAAACTAATTAAACCCTAATTATATACATGCTGGATTAATGACTAATAAGATTTAGAATTTGTGTATTAACTAGCAAATACCTTAATCATGAGACCTAACATCAAGGACTAGTGTTTCACCCAAATACCTGTACATAAACCACGTACAATGAGCATAGAAACCAAGAAGCATGTGTTCGCACAGAACAGAAATCGTGGTCAAACCGTAACTTGAAATCATTGTCTCAAGGCCCAGGATACCCGAGCACAGAACACGTGTGCACCTTAGCTACGCGCACATGTGACGCTGTATTCGAGCAGCCGTGAACTTGCGATAATATTCAAGCATCGCGTTGTAGTCGTGTGTATTTAATGTTTAGAGTCTGACATCAGTATTTGTTACATTACATTGGTGTGTTTAGGATCATTGGATCAGCCAGGAGACACTGCAGGAGCAAGCTATTGGCATTCACAGCTTCAGGACCCAGGCAAGATACCTTGCCATATTTACTGTTTGATTTAAATGATGCATATGTTGTATGATTCTTTTGTTGTATTTCATATGACTGTGTGCGTTCGAGATTGACTCGGGTGCTATCGACGGATACGTCGATGATTTAGTATACTTGGCCTAGTCACTAGTAGACTCATCCCAGTTAGGAGGATACGTTGATATCTTCCAAGACCTGACACTTTACACGTATTCACTGTGACATTCATATAGGGATGCGGGTTCGCATACTCGACTAGCTATCGGTGCATGAGACATGCATCACGGTTAGCACGTAACTTAGGATTATTTTATTTGTAGAGACTGGCATATAGATACGGGTATGCTCGTCGAGTATTCGACTAGTGTATTTACATTGGGCGGGGAGGACGGCTAGTAGGCGTATGGGATACACACACTGGATTTCGTAGTATCCGGAGGAGCCACGGATCTAGTGACTTCCTTTATTGCAGACACCGCGCTCTTCGGAGTGATACAGGCAAATATATATTGCAGATACCTCATTCTTCGGGATGATGGACGTTACAGATACCACGCTCCTCGAAGTGTTGGACGTTATGCCTACGCCTACCCATACGTACCAAAGTTGTTCTCACGTTGCATTCACTTAGATGGTTAGCATACCCTTGTACTTTATTGCATTTATCTTATTCAATATTTATATATATGACATATTTCTATGTATCTTGTTACGTTCCTCTGAGGACCTGGTACCTTTTCAGATTTGGACGAGGCATACTACCCCACCGTATACGGGCCAGGACAGAAGACGAGATTCGCTACCGCAGAGGAGTTAGAGGTACTACCATCAGAGTTTTCGTGATCAGTTGGTAGGCCTTCTGCCTAGGATTGGGTGCATCATTACCTAGTCAGCCGATACCCTAGTCATTACTCTTTTATCTATCATTTCAGTATATTTATTCCGTCATAGTAGTGGGTTTGTTCCCACCAGACTTTATTGGTTGTACTATGATATCTTGAGACTGGTATTTATCTTTCAGCAGTTTATTTGGTACTTCTTGTTGTTTATTTTGTGGATGAGATTAGATTACCTGTTGTTGATGGATATGGGACATGTTAGTATTTAGGACAGCGTAGCACTCTTCGTTAGGATCCATTAAATTGGGATATCCTCGGAGACGTGACAGCTGGCTATTGCTACGTGGCCTGATTCCATGTATTTTGGGACTGGGGCGTGACACTAGCTTGGGCACCCAGCTCAAGTTTTGTACCATATATCACCCCCAGACAGACGGACGGTTGGAAAGGACTATTCAGACTCTCGAGGATATACTTCGTACTTGTGTTTTGGATTTCAGAGGCTCTTGGGATGATCATCTTCACTTGGTAGAGTTTGCTTACAACAACAGTTACCAAGCCAGTATCGAGATGTCACCATTCGAGGCATTATATGGACGGAGATATCGCACTCCTCTATCTTGGGATGATATTGGTGAGAGAGCCTTGTTGGGACCAGAGATGTTTGTGGATGTAGCTGAGAAGGTGAAGCTCATTAGATATAGACTTCAGTTAGCGCAGGACAAACAACGGCATTGGACCGACAGCCACCGGAGACCCTTGGATTTTGAGGTATAGATTTTGTTTGTATTGCTTGTGATTGTTGAGTGTTAAGGTTGTATTTTGTTCTAGGTTGGTGATATGGTTTTCTTATGAATTTTTTTGACACAGGGCACTATTCGCTTTGGTGGAGGCGGAAAGCTTAGTCCACGGTATATCGGACCCTTCGATGTTCTTGCGAGGGTCGGTGCAGTGGCCTACAGACTAGACTTGCTGCCTGTACTAAAGAAAGTGCATGATGTGTTCCATATTTCACAGCTGAGACGGTACATGAAAGATCCTAGTCACATATTGGATCACTCAGAGATCGAGGTGGGTCTGACTCTCAACTACCCAGAATAGCCAGTAGAGATTCTGGATCGCAGAAAGAATGTGCTACAGAACTAGACGATTTCCTTGGTATGCGTCGCATAGAGGCATCACTCTCCGGAAGAGTCTACCTGGGAGAGGAAAGCCGATATGCGCGAGCGATACCCTTATCTCTTTGAGCCGTGAGGTATCGTTCTTTCTCGCTTGCTGTGATTGTTTGTTGTAGTGTTAGTTCTTTCCTTAAATTTTGAGGACGAAATTTTTTCTAAGGAGGATAGACTTGCCACTACCATATTTCTAGATAAGGATATTTTTATCATTTAGCATATTTATTATTTAGTGATTAAATATTTATATATTTGCTACTAATTATTTATTAGGTTTCGTGCTATTTATTTATTAGTTAGTGGGCTAGCCTATTATTTGGACTTGTCATTAGTTGACACATTTGGATTGTCATAACACATTGAGCCCAACATAGGGTTAGGCCTATTAGACCCATTCCCTTAATTAATTAAGGCGATTAGATTATTTTCATGAAGAATTAGAAATTTTCTAATATAGCCCTCCCTAATTAAATCTCATGACTAACTAGTAGGGGTGTATTAGACATTACACATTGCTTGGAGATGGGGGAAAGGGGGTCCAGCCATATAGATGAGCTCTCTCTCTCTCTCTCTCTCTCTCTCTCTCTCTCTCTCTCTCTCTCTCATCTCATTAATTCATTTCATTAGAGATCGTAAATTATGTTCTTCCCCAAATTGACTCATCCTTATACCAAATTCAATCCAATTCACTCTCATTTCCTTCCAATTATATCATCTAAGGAGTATTGGAGCTTGGATTGCAAGGAACACTTGAAGAAGGAGAAATTGATAAGGAGCTTGTGTCCTAATTGTGTCATATTGAGAATTTTATTGGGAATCCATCTTCCAATAGGTAATTCTGATTTCCTCTATAATATAGACTATAATTCATGCATTTAACCATTAGAAACCTTCATTGGCTTAGGGCTACCCATAGGAACAAGAACTAGGTTCATAGGACCCCTATTGTGATTTCTACATGGAGATTTATGCTCATTTTTGGAAAATTTTGAGATTGATGCATCAAGTATTGGTCATTAAGACATTTAGACCTAATTAGACTTAGATTAATAGTGTGAGACTAGATATGTGTCCTCAATTGGACAAGAGTAGAGCGTATCATGGTATTTTGTGATACGCTATGATATGAGAGCTTATTTTGGAGAAAATGTGCATAGTAGTGGAATTGCTGTTCAATTTCTATTATAACACATTGTATTAGTTATGTAATGATGTAATTAATATGTATAATTGATAATAGTTGAGAATTGGGGGGTTTGGCACTGTGTGTTATGTGTAGTGAGGTAACTGGTATCAGATAGGTGAATCATTTAGTAATATAGGTGTTTTACAGTGGAGCTAACTGGTATTAAGTTGTGGGTTAGGTTGAGGTAATAAACTAAATACTAGGATATGGGTTTTAGCTAAGGTATTAATATTAGTAAACTTAGTAGTTCACCTAGTATACTAAGATTCATAGGATAATATATTAACTAGGTTATACAAATAACTAGTGATATTAGCTAGTTTAGCTAATACTTTTCATATATGAACCTAGGAGCCTAACCACAACCTTGTATCATTTGGTAAGTGTAGACTAGTTGTCAACCTAGAAGCTAGGTATGGACCTAAAACCAAGGTATTGGCCTAGGTTGACCTAGTTTGACTAGTACGACCTAGTATGGCCTAGAAATCATACTTTAATTTATTTTAGCTTATTTATATTCATTACAACCAATTGACATGATATTCATATATAGGGTTGTGTGAGACCAGCTCGGACATCGAGTCGTATCATTTGCTCAGGACCAGAGGTGAGTATATTCTCTGATAATTTTCTTATTTGATAGTCTCTATGTACATGTATTTAGTATTGAGATATTTAATTTCTGACACGATGGTTACACGGATTGGTATACGTGGATCTTTGTCATGAGATATTATTTTTGTGATTACTCAGTGATCATCGTGTCGTACTTCATGATTACTCAGTGATTATCGTGATATCTTAGTGATTATATAGACCGTAATCATAGTGCATGAAATTATAGATTGTGTAGTGTGATATACTTGTTATAACGTGTCATGATTTGGATTTGTGTACTAGTTAGGGGATGGGGAAGTATTAGTGGATATGTGATTATACCTTATAGCCCATGATTTAGTGTATCTCGTAATAGCTAGCAGATCATGCAACTCACGTATGGTCATGCTAGCTTCCCTTTTATATATAGCCCGTGTTAGGCCCAAGCTGATCACATTATCTTACTAATATTTTAAGGAACATTTACTATATTGTTTCCTTTATTCTAATTTATTATATTGATGTTTACCACCATATTATTCTCAGTTTATTGACATTATTTACCATGATACTCCTTATGATATTTACTACTTCAGTTACTTCCATCATATATTTTTATTGCTATTGTTGTTTCATAGTTTCTGTCAATTATTGGAAGTACTATTGGATTGTACTTTGCTTCAATCCTGACTGAATATATTTTTTAGATGATTTATTAGAGGACTGGTGTCCTACACACTACAGGCCACAAGATGGCGAGCCAGTTGAGATAGCACTCGTAGAGCCTATTGAGATAGTACCAACAGTCGAAGAGACTTATCTACTTCATTTATGATAATGTATATGTCAGCTAGACACTTTTGGCATGTATTATATTTGAGATCATTGAGTTGTGATTAGACTATTGGACTTATGATGTATTTGACTATGTATTTCTTTCTTCTATTCCATATCTTGACATATCTTCCTATAGTTTATTATTGTGATTGAGTATTGTTTACCATTATCATATTATTATATTGTCCTCTATTTGGGAGTTGAGATATCTTGACAGGTACATTATATATACTGTATGAGATGTTTAGATAGTATTGTTGACTTAGACAGCATTCTACCTTCGATGATGCGGCGTAGGCTGGAAATACCCACGTACTCGTGTCCCTACACCGGGTGTGGGTCATGACACGTTCACTATGTGCGGCACAGGTACAAGACCGATATTTGAAGCAGGCTAATTTTTGGACACAGACCATAGACAATAATTATTCGATCACTTACAAGAACATACTACAGAGTCGAGATTGCATTAAACAGGTGATTATACGTACATATAAAGATGGCAGGAGCACGAATCTCTGGCTTTATCCGGGATACAACATCATAGCTTGGTGGAAAGATTGGGATGGCAGGCGTATGAGTTAAGGGGTGTCATGACCCGTACCTAAAAATTGGGCATAAGCCGTGGGTACGTCCAGCCTACGCCGCAGTATCGGCGGTAGAACGATGTCTAGGTCTCAAGACTAACGATCACAACTCATCATGTCAATGGCCTCAACTCCATAGGGAGTACAATGATAATACATGGATCAATAATTTATAATATATACTCAATCACAAGACTATTGGAAAGTAAAGGGCACGATGAGATATAAGGATAAAGAGTACTGACATAAGTCAAACACAAAAATATAAATACATCACAAGTCTAGAGTCTAGATGTCCACAAAAAGTCTCAACAATAATACAACACAAATCTCAGTTCTAGAACAAAGATACATAAATAAGACAGTCTAAATGCCTGTAGCTGGTATCTCCTCTAAGATGGGAAACTCCTCTAGGATTTCTGGTACAAAATCTACCTCTGCTCCCGGGCCATAGTGGGTAGGACAGAAGTCCTCCAAGTCCTCTGAAAAATATTATCCAGTCAGGATTGGAGCGAAGCACAAACACTAAACAGCAGTTTCATTTATGTTGACAAAAGCTATAAAACAGTGTAAGAAAATACAAGATGAAAAAAATACTAGAAGTATAGAATACTAGAGAATATGAAATAAGCAATAGAACATCTAGCAATGAATAAAAATATAAGTAAATGCTAGAACAAGTGAACTGAAATAAAGAATAAATATATGGCTATATGTTTGAAATATCAGTTTATTATGTGATCGGCTTGGGACGAGATCAGGCTTGTTATATATGATTGGCTATGATACATGTGAGGTCAGGCTAACCATCTGGTTAGCTATGATGCGAGCAATAGTCAGGCTAATCATATATAACAGGCTATGAGGCACGTAAATGGTCAGGCTACACCCGATGTGATGTATGGGGTGAGCTATGATGCATGTAAGGTGGGATATGATCACATAATCTACTAATATTTCTCCATCCCCAGCTAGCACGATGGATTCCAATCACGACTCCTCATGACAGGTATCTAAGACGCTAACCCGTGTATCCACAGTGTCAGAATCAAGTATATTATACAAGTAGAATTATATAATTAATCAACAAAACAAAAACTGTCAGAGAATGTACTCGCATGTGGTCCTGAGGAAGGTGCGAGGATCAATGTCCAAGGCGAGATCACAATGACCTAATTATGGAATATCAATGTCAAAATACTGAAATAAAGGAATAAGCATGTTTAACTAATTAAATATGAGGCCTCTAGGTCATGTCTAAGTCCATACTAGGTTAACTAGGACCATACTAGGTCTATACCTTGTTACTCTAGGCTTTCCATGTTAATACTAAACAATATTTACATACTAGACTATTAATATAAATATAACTCCTATATAGATTCTAATGTATTACTTAACTATGTAACTCTTACTTAACTAGTACTCAAATTCTAACCTCAACTCATACTGATACTCTAAGACTTTTCCCCACTCCATGCCAACCTTACCCTTAACTAACCTTACCATACCAATCTACCCATACCAGCATTCATACCAATACCTGATACACCATTACCTACACTATACTTGCACTTACCTGTGTGTGGTTCCCCCTTAACTGACATTAGCATCAGTCATCCAAACACTACACTCCACAAGCCTTGAAGCCTTGCATCCTACCACAATACCAATCCCCTAAGTGCAGACCTCACTTGGACCTTAATGCCACAGTGTCCAACTGTGTATATTGCTGCCCCAACCTGGAAATGAACTGCCCCAACCTCACCAGGCTTCCAACAGACCTATACCTCCATGCACAACCACAACAAGACACCCTACATGTATGACTCCCTGTCCCTCAAGAACTGGCACAGTGAATTGACACAGTTTCACAGTTTGAAATTGTTCAGTTTTACATATACATGGCTTAAACCTTGAGACAACATAACAGGTAGGTCTGAACTTGTTCAATTTACACAGGCATGGCCTAAACCTCTGAGACAAGCTTATGGCTACTAGCAGGATAACCCAGCTAGTTGACTTTGTTCACTGATACACACAGTTTCCCCCACAGTGAATTCGATACTCTTTCGATGCAGTTACCACTGCACAGCAGGGGATTGAACTGATACTCCTACAATTTAACACAGGTACACTCTCATATACTCTTACTGATACTGATACTGATACTGTGATACTTCCTAAATTCAAACCAATGCACACTTAAATGACTGAACTACTGATACTCTAACAGTAGAACACAGGAACCTAACTCAATAACTAACCTATCTCCCTTACCTTACACATCTACACAACACAGTGCTCAAAACTGCACAGACACCATTCCATCTCACTGAGACTCACTATCTCAGTTTTCTCACTGAGACACACGACTAACACACTAACCTACTGATGCACACACACAAATACTCAGATACAACCCTCAGAACAGGAAAAACCTTCTTCTAAATCTACACAACACAGTTCACTGCTTATTGACATTGGTATAGTGATACTCACAGACATGTATGATAAATCACCACACACTGCTCACTGAGACAACCTCTAACCCGACACACCCATTAGCTGAACTGACATACAGTCCCAATACTGCACAGCAATTCGGATACTCTATTCAGCAGGTTTTGAACTGCACAGTTCAACCCCAAATCATAATGCATATACCTTAGACACTTTACACCCACTGCTCACTTACTCACTGAATCAAACTACCACACACACACACCCAATACTGATGAACTTGCACAGTACTTAGTCCCACTGATACGTAACCCATAGCTCACTCAAAACCCTCATCCCACTCAAAACTAACTCACATAGACAGTTATACACTGGAACCAAGTACTCACTGCTGAACCTGATCCTCTTTTCCTCCTAATTACTGATACTCATAGTTCACTGTCCACATTACGCTATTCCTCAAGCAACTGATACTCGACATAGATACTAATATAATCTGCACCCTCTCCCTCACTGATACTTAACCTGGACACTGACACTTAAATACTGCTACATCAATACTCAGTGCACTGGCACAAAGTAAAACCCGACTCTCAATTCACTCCTCCACCTTACACGACAGTGTCCACGGTGCACAGTTCACTCGCACAGAACTGTCATACACCACTGCACTGGACACGACTGCACGGTTACTCCCCCATGGTGCATCCACAGTGTCATACACTGGCACCCGACTCAAACCCCCTTCTCTAAGAATGATGCAAACCGATCATTGCACACACGTACATATACATATATATATATACATCAAAAATATAAAATATTAGAATAGATTAGATAGGTATACCCCTATGAAGCATTTCATCGAACACGTAAGGTGCTGAATTCGGATACCACAATATGAACTCATGAATACCCAAACCAAAACCCTAAAATCACAATCAAAATTGTATGAAAATGATGCAACCATGTGTAGATACATATACCCATAGTTAGGGCTCACGAATTTGGGGAAAAACCCATCATTGAAACACAAAACCCTAGAATCAACTAGGACTCCATGGAAAAACCAAAAGAGCCATTCCTAATTCAAATGGTGGGCTCTTAATGGCCAACAAAAAATAAAAACAGAATTAAATGAGGTTTAATTCGGATCCTCACATATTGGGAGATGGTTTCCCAATGTAGCTCCTCTTTCTTCAAGCATCCTTGGTCCAAGCTCCTAGATCTCTCTTGATGGAGAAGGAAATGGGTTTCTAGGGCTATAAATTCCTGAAATTTTGAGGAAGGGAATGGTTTTCTAAGAGGAGGCTAGGTTTAGGGTTTTTCTTTATGAATGAAGAAGCTTGAGGGAGGCTCCCTCTCATTATATAGGACTAGGGTTAGGGTTAGGGCTTCTAATGCCAAGTGCCTAATTAGCCCTTCATGATTTGTCATGAAGAACTTAAAAATAAAAAGGGTTTAGTCATTCATTGAGGGTTTAATTAAAAGCTAAAAAAAATATTAATTAGGGTTTGGTCACAAGGTCAAATCTAATGGGTCTTTAGGTCGAGCCCATAAACCTATGCATTAAGAACACCCTATAATCATTTAATAAACTTATCATACATATTTATTTACATAATAAATTAAATATGAAGCATTTCATCGAACACGTAAGGTGCTGAATTCGGATACCACAATAAGAACTCATGAATACCCAAACCAAAACCCTAAAATCACAATCAAAATTGTATGGAAATGATGCAACCATGTGTAGATACATATACCCATAGTTAGGGCTCATGAATTTGGGGTAAAACTATCATTGAAACACAAAACCCTAGAATCAACTAGGACTCCATGGAAAAACCAAAAGAGCCATTCCTAATTCAAATGGTGGGCTCCTAATGGCCAACAAAAAATAAAAATAGAATTAAATGAGGTTTAATTCGTATTCTCACCTATTGGGAGATGGTTTTCCAATGTATCTCCTCTTTCTTCAAGCATCCTTGGTCCAAGTTCCTAGATCTCTCTTGATGGAGAAGGAAATGGGTTTCTAGGGCTATAAATTCCTGAAATTTTGAGGAAGGGAATGGTTTTCTAAGAGGAGGCTAGGTTTAGGGTTTTTCTTTATGAATGAAGAAGCTTGAGGGAGGCTCCCTCTCATTATATAGGACTTAGGGTTAGGGTTAGGGCTTCTAATGCCAAGTGCCTAATTAGCCCTTCATGATTTGTCATGAGAACTTAAAAATAAAAAGGGTTTAGTCATTCATTGAGGGTTTAATTAAAAGCTAAAAAAATATAATGAGGGTTTGGTCACAAAGGTCAAATCTAATGGGTCTTTAGGTCGAGCCCATAAACCTATGCATTAAGAACACCCTATAATCATTTAATAAACTTATCATACATATTTATTTACACAATAAATTAAACATGGCAAGTTACAATAATGTCCTAATCTATAAATGTGGTAGTGACAAGGGGGCAGGATGAGGACGTGTCACAACTGATAGTGCAAGGGGAATGGGGCCTGGAGCACCATCAGGTTGGCCGACAATTTCGAAGGGAGATAGAAATGGTGCCTATAGACAGAACATCGAAGAGGATTACTAGACATGGGATAAATCACCCACAGGGATGTTCCACTCCAGTACTGCATACGAACAGGTAAGGATACGCGGGCCGCTTATGCAACACTGGGAGATCATTTGGCTAACAAAATGAGCCTATTTTTATACAAGGCTATTCTTGGAGGCTACTTACAGTAGATAGATTGGTGAGATTTGGCCTCAACATAACCAATACACAATGTGTACTTTGCCACCAAGAGGCTGAAGAGTATAAAGCATCTATTTTTTGAATGTGGCACATCCTCGGTCATTCTCAAAACCCAGTAGACGAAGTTGCAGATCACGAACACAAACACAAACACAAACACTCGAGGGTTAACCGAGGTGATAGAGCTAATCAAGGGCACGAGGAGAGGAGAAGAATGGAACACGGAGGCAAGGATACGGGTCGCGGCATATGTATGGCACCTGTGGAAGGAACGCAACAATCGTATATTCGAGGAGTCTGTATGCCAACAATTGGCATAGTTAATAATATTGAGTATGACACGGCCAGTATGAGGCCTGTCAGGAGTGTAAGGGTACCTGCATTTTTTTTTTTTTGAAGCAGGCATTGTCCGAGGGTAAATAGAACCACTCATGCACACACACATCCGCATCCCGTCTCACCGAACAATTGGCATAGTTAATAATATTGAGTATGACACGACCATTATGAGGCATGTCAGGAGTATAAGAGCACCTGCATAATTTAAGATGCATGGTTGATTAAGTATCAATAAAATAATTTTCTTCTTCCAATTATATATATATATATATATATATATATATATATATATATATATATAGATTATATATATATAATATTTTTGAAGCAAGCATTGGCCAAGGGTAAATAGAACCACACACGCACATACAATATTCCGTCTCCACCGAGACTCGAATTTTGTCCTCCCGGACCACATGAATCACTCTTACAAATAGACTAGAGATCATTTGCTATATATATATATATATATATATATATATAGATATATATAACTAATTCGCCTCTAGCCTAGTAGTAGAGGGGAGAGATGTGATCCGGGAGGTCGAAAATTCAAGCTCCGGTGGGAACGTAGAAAGAATTAATTACCCTGGACCAATGTGTTATTTCCATATATATATATATATATATATATATATATATATATATATATATATATATATATATATATAAAAAGTTTATATCATTTAATTATGCACGTATTTGTACAGCTCCACATGTCAGTGAGCTATGAACGCACTTGGTAAACCATTGTTACCTTCACTTTATGATAGTAAAGAAAACAGAGTCTTGCTTTAGAGGGGCGATCATGGCTTGAGTGGCCAATTGTCAATTGATTATATTGTCAAATTGCGTTTGCATGATGCATTTGTTATTATTGATCACGTGATGTGATGTGGATGACGAATAGTTAGGTCAAAAGCCGGTGTCCGGGGGCCTAGTATGGTTGATTGCTTTGGGTTAGGAGCAACTAAACTACAAATATTTGAAGAATATATCAATGGGGACTATTTACTAATTATTATTTTTCCTCTAAATAAATAAATAAATAAATAAATAAATAAATGTATAATTTTCATTCACTTCACTTCTCCTCTTCTTTTCTCTAACCAATTAGGCCTCAAGTCTTGTTCATTGTATATTTTATAACTTTCTGAGTTGCAAGTTGTGTTGCAAATATAATTTTAATTACTACAAAAAGATAATTGCGGGGTGGTATGAAATTATGTAATTGGGCTACTTATAATTTTTTTTTTCTCGATATGAATAAAAATTATTTCTGTTGCAACTTATAACAATGAATGGAGAGAGATAATGTCGTACTTGTAGTTGAAGCGGTGTTTAGTCATTTTGTCCGTTACAAACAATGCAAGAAAAGTTGTAGGTGGTGCACAAAAGATGATGGAATAATAGAATACTATTGACACTCCTCATCTTAATGAACTTGTGGTCCCTTTTTTGTTTTTTTTCTTTTGGAGTAGAATAGTGTGAGTTGTATTTTAGCTCTCTATTAGACTTTATTGTGTTTAGTACATTGTATATGTTGTTAGCTTGTTACATCCTCATTGGTTAGTACGTCGTATATGTTGTTAGTTTGTTACATAACATCGTGGACTATATTGTCACTTTCTGGAATATATATATATATATATATATATATATATATATATATATATATATATATATATATATATATATATATATATGCAAACATGTTGTATAATAACTGAATTTCTACTAGAGTTACAATATCACAATCAGTTTCGAATTTTAAATTTTTATATATAAGACAAATTTTAAAAGTTGTGTCCTCAAAACTTAATAATACAATAGTATTATAAAAAAAATCAAATATAATATTTAAAGTAATATATGTCATAATAAAATACTAATAAAATTAAAGATGTTCCAAACCAAACAAAAATAAAATAAAATTGATGTTCCATACAAAAAAAAAGTTAACACTGTTTACAGTAGTTCATAATGATAATTACAAAAAAGAAAAAAAATTAGGTCATCAAATACTTTCTGAAATGCATCACATAGTCACTTAAATATTACTTATCTCGTTATTTTTGTCTAGGTATCTATATTCAAAAATAAAATTATAACCTATTTTATTGTACAATTATCTCCAAGAAATAGAGCGATCGAACGAGAGAGAGAGAGAGAGAAAAGGATATAGGAGATTGAGAGCGTCACACTATTAGAGTGATTGGAGGAAAGATTATTTTGATAACGACTGTACCAAAAAAAAAAAAATTTAGTCTGACTAAACGACTTGTCTCTCGGGTATTTTAGTAAATAACGTTTACATATCCTATAACAAAAATAATCATTTTTACAAGCACTAAAGGGATTAGAATGAGTTTGATAACTTTTATTCAGAATTGGACTTACATACATTAAATAGTATTAAAAAAATTAATGTCCTCTAAAATTTTGGACCTGAGACAGCCGCATCATGGATCTCATATCAAATTCGAACCTGATCACAATGTCACGTTGAATACATTTTTTTTGTGATCTACTTCAAAATATCTATGATTCCGTATATCACATTCCACAATTGTTGATCTTGCAAAGAATATTTTAGAGTGACGGTAACAAAAAAATTTCAAAAAAAAAAAAAAAAAAATTCTCTAAGGAAAAAGGAAACGAGATGTTATGGAGACGTCAGAAAAATTATTAAAAAATAAATTTGATTAAATTTATGTTTCATTGGTGAAATAAGTCTAGATTAGATATTACTTGTTGGGTTTTGTTAACATGTATCCTAAGGGTGTATTTGGAAACTTTTTTTTAGGGAGGGAAAGAAAAATTTGAGAGAAAGAAAAATGAAGGGAAGTTAAATTTTTTTTTCCTTGTTTGGATGATTAAAAAGTAGGGAGAGAAAAATCAAAAAAAAAAAAAATCTCGTTGTTTGTGGGATAAATATATAATTACTATTTAGCACTTGATTTTTTAAATTATAATTAATGTTTAGCTTTTTTAGGGGTAGTTGAATAATTTTTTTAAAAATTATCTCACCTCTCTCCATTTTTCTTCCACTTTTGAGTGGGGACCACAAAAAAATTTTCTCTCGAAATCCTCTCTTCCATTTTCCCTCCCCTCTTCCCAAACACTATTACTTCATATTTTTTTCTAACTTTTTTCCTTCACTCCCATTTTCTTCCATTTACAAACAATATGTAAGGGCACATGTTAATACATTGATCAATGCATAATTTATATGAATATATTTACCAGCAAATTTATCAATAAATATTTTGCTTAAAATATATTTTGATAAATGTAAAATGTGCACTAATAAATGTGCTGATAAAAATATTCATATAAATTGCACATTTATCAATATATTAACATATTTTCTTGGAACATATGTTAACAAAATTCTTACTTATTTTGTTCGTACTTAATTCTTTTTTAAGCACTAACTCATTTTTGGAACATCTTTTTAGAACAACAAGAAGACTATTATTAAATAGGGTTAATTAGAGTTTGGACCTTGAATTTTATATCAGCTTAGAGTTTAGGTTCTGACTTGTCCAATTCGAAAGTTTAGACCCTGAAATTTTATTTTTTATTTTATTTTTTCATTATACTCTCCTTCCAATGTTTGACAATAAAATCTTCATATATATATATATATATATATATATAAAGATTTTATTGTCAAACATTGGAAGGAGAGTATAATAAAAAAAAAATTAGGATATAAACTTTCTAATTTGATAAGTCCAATCCTAAACTCTAAGTTGTTATAAAAAATCAGAGTCTAAATTCTAATTAGCCCTACTAAATACTTCTTAACTCTCTCTCTCTCTCTCTCTCTCTCTCTCTATATATATATATATATATATATATATATATACACACACACACGAAAAAATTTATTCAAAGCAAGAAAATTAAAACAAGACCCACTGAGAGCACCAAAATTTAAAAATTTTTACAGAAATCATCAAAACGCCTATCTGAAGGACGTTTTACGATTTTTCAAAATTTTTCGTCTGCTTCCGTCCTCTCCGTTTAAAAAAAAAAATTATTATATAAAGAAAAACGTCCTTTGGAAGGACGTTTTTTCTAGGAAAACGTCATTCTAAAAGAATTTTTCCTTTATATATATATATATATATATATATATATATATATATATATATATATATATATATATATATATATTTACAGAAAAATCTCTCTCTCTCTCTCTCTCTCTCTCTCTCTCACTCTCTGCTCTTTCTCTCTCCCCCTCTCTCTATCTCTCTGCGCTCCCCGCTCCCTCTCACACACTCTCTCTCTCTCTCTCTCTCTCTCTCTCTCACTTTCGCTTCAGAGTTGTATTTTTTTTACTCTCACTCCCTAACACCCCTAACACTCTCTCTCTCTCTCTCTCTCTCTCTCTCTCTCTCTCTCTCTCTCTCTCTCTCTTTACTCGTGTATCACTCACATGCCTCTATTTTCTCTTTTCTCTCTCCCTTATTTTTTTTTCTGTTATCCATTTTTTCTTTATGCTAGTATACTAGGTAGTACTAGTCTATGTATAATAGGTAACCTTAAATTTATAACGTTCAATTTGTAACGTTTATATTTTAATGATTAAATTTAGCTTTATATATATATATATATATATATATATATATATATATATATATATATATATATATATATATATATATATATATATATATATATATTGTGAGATGAGAGGAGTATTTGATTCTTGGAATGAATAATTTGTGTTATGTTCAACCTCAACTTGGCCTTTAAATAGCCATTTACAACTCTAACTGAATGCATAAAAGTAGCACCCTCTAACCATATTCTAACTAACAAATCAAAACAAATTAACCGCATAGAACAAACAAAATTTCTAAAGACTAGGGATTTGTTGAAATCCAAATAACAACCGCTTCAACCTCCTCAACAGGATTAACTCAAACAATTCACCCCCTAAGCATGTTGCATGAGATTCACATCTATGACGTCGAGCTTCTGTCTCATCTCAATGAACTTGACTCGCCCGAGCGCCTTGGTAAGAATGTCTGCGAGCTGCTCTTCAGTGTTGATGTACTCAACCTCAACCTTCCCTCTCTCGACACACTCCCGAATAAAATGATACCTTGTATCAATATGTTTGCTTCGGTCATGGAAGACGAGATTCTTGCTGAGGAAGATAGTGGACTTGTTGTCTACCTTGAGCATGACGTTGCCGGCCTCCTTGTTCTTTAAGTCACCAAGGAGTTTTGCAAGCCAAATGCCTTGGCATGCCGTCGTTGTCGCAGCAATGTACTCGGCCTCGCAAGATGACAATGACACGACCTTCTGCTTCTGAGATTGCCAGCTAATGAGGCTACGACCGAGGAAAAATAACACGCTAGTGGTGCTCTTGCGGGTGTCGATGTCACCTGCCATGTCACTGTCGCTGTAGCCGATCAGTCGTGGTTCCTCCACCTTCTTTGCGTAGAGACAACCAAAGTGACGTGTGCCGGTGACGTAGCGAAGGATGCGCTTGACGGCAGCAAGGTGTTCGGTGGTCGGGTTCTCCATGAACTGACTCACGTAGCCCACCGCGTACGAGATGTCTGGGCACATGTGCACCATGTACCAGAGGCTCCCAACGATGCTCCTGTAGGATGTGGCGTCAGTCGGAGGGGCTGAGCTCACCTTGCTTAGCTTGAACCTCGGTTCCATGGGGATGTGGCACGGGTTACAATCCACTATGCCACTCTTCTCCAAGATTTTGAGCGCATATGCCTCCTGACTGAGGGTGATGAAGCCATTGGACTTCTGCACCTTGATGCCGAGGTAGAAAGTGAGCAATCTCAAGTCACTCATTTTGAACAAGGCCTTTATCTCCTCCTTGAACTTGGCAATATATTGTGGGTCCGTTCCGGTGATGATGAGATCGTCTATGTACACACCCACAAGTAGGCGAGCTGGACCTTTGTCGCGTGTATACACAGTGTGCTCCTGTGCACTCTAGTGGAAACCAAGTGACAGTAGGCAACTGTCAAGATTGGTGTTCCAAGCCCTCGGTGCTTGCCGCAGTCCGTACAGTGCCTTGTCAAGTTTCAGCACTTTGTGCTCCTGTCCTTCGATAACAAAGCCGAGAGGTTGGGCGACGTACACCTCCTCCTTGAGGTCGCCATTGAGGAACGTCGTCTTCACTTCCATGTGGTGCACCGCCCACCCCTCATGCACAGTGAGTTCGATCAACAAACAGACAGACTCGAGGTGAGCAACCGACGCGAACACTTCCTCGAAGTCCACTCCTTGCCTTTGCACGTAGCCTTTTGCCACGAGCCACGCCTTGTGCTTGAGGACGGCGCCGTGCTCGTCCTTCTTGAGCTTGTAGACCCACCTCAAACTGATCGGACGGTGGCTGGGTGGAGGTCTACCAGGTGCCATGTACGATTCTCCTCAATGGAGCTTATCTCCTCGAGCATCGCTTGGCGCCAATATCGGTATTTTTTGGCTTCAAAGAAAGTGGGAGGTTCCTCGTCAACCATGAGGAGCATCTCGTCGACATCGAGCTCGCGGAAGGTGGTCGTGTCAAGCAAGCTCGCTAAGGTCCTGTACCTGAGTGGCCCATCGTCATCGGTATCGACCATAGCCGAGGCGTTGGTTGGTGGCGAGACAAATTCCACTCCACATTGTACCACCAAGTTGAAGGTTTCTGTCCCAGATGCCGGCGTCAATGGCCCTGGACTGGGTGCCACTGGTGTTGATGGATCGCCACCCCTGTGCACCGACGTGCCTGCGTGTTCAATATGTGGTATAGTATACTCAACAGTAAATGTCTCACCTACGTTGTCTTGCACGCCCCAGTCCCACTTGGCTTCCTCGTCGAAGACAACGTCGCGTGTGACATGCACGCGCTTGCCGGCAGGGTCGTATACCCGGTACGCTTTGGTGTCGGGCTCGTAGCCGATGAAGACCATGTGCTTGCTGCAATCTTCTAGCTTCTGTAAGTTCGGCTTGACCACCTTGACGTGTGCGACACAACCAAAGGTGAGAAGGAAGTGCACACTTGGCTTGTGTCTGAGCCATGCCTCGTACGGCGTCTTGCCATCGATGCTCCGTGTCGGCAAGCGATTAAGGATGTAGACAGCCGTCGTGACCGCCTCGCCCCAGAACTTTTTGGGCATATCCTTTGCCTTCAGAAGACTACGCGCCATCGCGACGACCGTCTGGTTCCGGCGCTCGACGACGCCGTTCTGCTGTGGTGAGTACTGTGATGTAAGTTATCGTTTGATGCCGAGGCCCGTGCAATACTGGCCAAATGCTACAGATGTGAACTCGCCCCCACGATCAGTATGGAGCGTGTGCAGTTTGTGCCTTGTCTCCACCTTGACATGGGCTTGAAAGTGTTTGATGGCTGTCGGCGCTCCATCCTTCGAACCAAGTAGCGTCAACCACATGTAGCGGCTGAAATCGTCGACGAGGAGCAAGAAGTAGCGCTTACCACCAGGTGTCACTGGTGTGATCGGCCCGCAGATATCACCGTAAACGAGATCTAGCAGGTTGTCAGCATGGTACTTGGTCTCCTGCAGAAATGTCATGCGACGCTGCTTTCCGACAAGGCAACTATCACAAATTTGATTGACTTGTTCGATCTGTAGTAATCCGTGCACCATATTGCGGCGAGCTAACTTCCTAAGTGCTTCAAAGTTGAGGTGGCCAAACCGTGCATGCCACCGCCATGCATCGTCATTGAGTCGTGCTGCTAAACACACCGGTTGTACAATATCAAGAGATAGAATGTACAGTCGATTTTGGGCACATTTTACCTTGGCGAGGAGGCATTGCTGATGATCTCGAATCGAGAGCACGCTGCCTTCGATCAAGACTTGGCAGCCGTTCTCATCGAGCTGTCTAAGGCTGATGATATTGCTTTGTAGCTTCGGATGAAGTAGACGCCGGTGTGGGCGTTGTGTTCATTGTTCTGGCACGTAAAAATCATTATGCCATGCCCTCGGATGTCGACGACAGATCCGTCCCCAAACTTGATGGAGCCCGAGACTTCAGTATCCAGCTCGGCGAAGACCTCCTTGCAGCCAGTCATGTGGTTGCTGGCACCAGTATCGAGGTACCATGCTTCATTGTGGTGGTCGTCCTCACGGCCCAGATGCACCTGAGCGTGTACCTCGTCGAGTACGACGTTGTTGGTTGTCCCCACGGTGGTCTCAGCGAGTGTGTACTCCTGGGCCATCAGTAATGCGGGCTCATCGTTGTCGACTTGCGTCAAATTGGTGCGCTCATCGCGCTTCGGCTTGCGACAGTCCTTCGCCCAGTTGTCGTAGATGACACAATTATGGCACTTACCCTTCTTGTCGTACGTGCCACTGGACACGTTGCCATTATCGTAGTTCGTGTTGCCGCGGCCACGACCTCTTGGCTTGTCGCGCCCTTGACTATAACTTTTGCCACTATTGGAGTAGGTCTCACCTTCCTTCCTCTACTTTGTGCGAGCGAACCACTCCTCTTCGGAGAGGAAAAGGCGGCTACTTGTGTCGTCGGAGTTGGTGCCAAGATCGTACCGCTCCTCAACGGCTAAAAGACGACC
>JAYESA010000011.1:164282836-164382836 GCA_036927795.1 Iris macrosiphon | reverse complement strand
ATATACAGTGGCACTACTCTAGCAATTTTCTACTCTAGCAATTTTCCTGTAACTCACCTTTTCTTCTCTCAATGATTTGCTTCATCTTACCGAAATCGTACCATCATTGTTAGATTGCAACGATAGTCGAAGGAGGAGCTAAACAACATTAAGTCCACCACTGACACTTTTCTCATCATACGAATCCGTACTCTCGACGAATTCTATCACATTACAGATTCTCTCTTGATGGTAAAAGAAGATACCAAATACTCTTAGTGTTCAAATTTATGTCTAAATTAGAGTATACCAGTTAAACTATTTTTTTGTCAGTTTTTTATTTTTTAGTATGTTGGACACGGTTCTACATTGACTAGACACGATATAATATGGACACGACGATACTGACACAATAATTATTTGCTAAATTTTTTTTAGACATTTTAAGTTTAGCTAAATTAAAATCTTGGCTCTTCCTTGATTGTATATACAATAGCACTACTCATAGTGAAGTAGTCACTTAATCCCGAGGGGGCGCAGTTGCACATCATGAGATTTTGATTTTAATATTTTTTTTTAGTTTACATATATAAATTTCATTCAAATATCAATGTCAAGTGGATTATAGTCGGAAAGACATGGATGGACGGTGTGCAAGTCAAATGACGAATTTTTTTTATACATGCAATCCTATGTACATAAACATTTATATCCAACCAAAAGTATTTTACGGTTTGAACCTTGAGAGACGATCTGCTTTCCTTGAAAGAGAATAAACGGTACGTACAAAATTTGAAAATTTCGTTAGAATCTGCTTGGATTGAGGAGAAAAATATCTATACTAGTATATAACAAAAATAGTGATATTACTATTTTTTTTTGTATAATATTATTTGCATAAAAATATCATTATTTATGTTGCGTACGATTATAGTCGACATGTGAAAATTGACGAAACTTGAATTCGTCGACTGTTCAGAATAAATTTGGTCTTACCGTATCGGTATTTTTCAAAAATTTATAATTATTCTTCGAGCACATTTCGGATCGCGACGAGAATTACGTCATCGGACGCGCAACGTCGAACTTGTCATATATGGTAGGTTTCGTCTAGTTCTGAAACAGTCAACCAAATCACCATTATTTTCCATATTTATTATAATTTACTTTTTTTTTTTTTTTAATAGTAAAAGTAGCAATCATTGAAATTCTGGCTTGATAATTTCCCCGACAGACAACATGCTAGGAGGAGGAAGCCTCATCGTTCCCTCCGATTACGCACCTGTTCAGTCCGATCATCTGAATCGGGACATTGTCGATGGTCACAGGACCATCGACGAAGAGAGAGCTACATTGAAGCGGGGGAGACTATCCACGGAAGAAGTAGTGAGAGTGGCAGCCGCGCGCTTCGTCCGACTGTCCGGCGGTTGCGAGCAGAGCCTCCCACCGGGCCTGCTGCATCATCCGGGACTCACCAGCGACGAGATCAGGAACGTCGAGCTCGCGTGCCACCTCATAGCCGCGGCCGAGAAGGTGGGCAGCCTACAGTTCGAACGCGCCCGGTCTCTCCTCTCCCAGTGCTTCCTGCTGTCGACCCCCGACGGAGCTCCCGTGCAGAGGGTCGTCCACTACTTCGCCACAGCGCTCGAGGCGAGGATCGGCCGCGAAACCGGCTTCCCGGAAAGCGCGAAGCCGCAAGCCGAAAGCATGACCGCCCGCGACGTCGAAGCTGCAAAGCTTTCCAACCACCCGATGCATCTGGTCGGCTACAACGCGCTGCCGTTCGCCCAGGCGATGCAGTCCATCTCGGTCGGCGCCATCGTAGACAGCATGGCCTCCGCGAAGAGCATACACATAGTCGACCTGTCGATCAAGCACGGGCTCCAGTGGAGGCTCTTGATGCAGGCCTTGTCTACAAGATGCGCATGTCCAGTAGCGTCCCTGAAGATCACTGCGGTCGGAGCGTCGAGCGAGGCGCTCGCGCCGATCGGGAAGAGCCTCTCGAGCTTCGCGGAGGTCCTGGGGCTTCCTTTCAAATTCAGGACAGTAATCGTACGGGACCTGAAGGACTTGAGAGTGCACATGTTCGACCGGGAGGAAGGAGAGTCGGTCGGCGTCTTGTCGCACCTCGCGCTCAACAGCCTGATCGCGCAGCCGGAGAAGCTGGACGGGGTGATGGGAGTGGTCTGCAGCCTGAAGCCGCGCGTGATGGCGGTCATGGACGTCGAGGCGAAGTTCAACTCCCAGTCTTTCATCAACCGGTTCGCCGAGGCCTTGTTCTACTACAGCGCCTACTTCGACTGCCTCCACCATCTCATGAACAACTGCGGCGTCAACAGGATGATGATCGAGGCGGTGTTCTCGAAGGGGATTGAGAGCATCCTCGCGACGGAAGGGAAGGAGAGGGTGATCAGAGGAGTGGGTATAGAGGTTTGGAGGTCCTTCTTCGCAAGATTTGGTCTCGAGGAGGTTCGGCTGAACTCAACTGATCAAGCGAGATGTGTCATTAACCAATTTGTTAGGGATGGTTCATGTACGTTAGAGAGGAATGGGAAGTGCGTGCTGGTTGGTTGGAAGGGGACACCACTGCACTTCGTTTCTGCTTGGAGGTTTCAATAGGAGAGCAGGCCACAAGGGTTCTGCATGTTTACCATAGCACGATTAGCTAGTCAACAACAAACATATTAAGTTTAACTATATGTAAAATCCAAAACAAAATCAAAAGTCAAAGATAAAACAGACTCAAAATATAACTAGGTCAGAAGGTTTGGTAGTCTGATCGGCCGGATCGACCAGGTCAATCGGATTTTTGAAAAAAAAAAAACAAAAACAGTGGATCGTTAATTAACTAGTCCAAAAAAGCTACTGGTTCGGTCCGATTTTTAAAACACTGATAGGTACAATATTTTACCTCCTTGGTAGATGTTAGAGATTAGGAAAAAAGGATAATGCTAGGATTACAACAAAATGGAATTGTAACCCTTTACAACCGTCACGTGGGATAAAAGTTTACAACAACATTTGGTTGTAAACTTGGTATTATTGTTTGGAAAAATATGAAATTATTTTCAGAAGACATGTTTACTTTTTTGTCCTGCTTTCATAATGTAAGCCCACTTTTTCGATATCGGTATTTACTACTATTAAATTTACTATTTAGATGCAATAATAACCTAGAATATTTCACTTAGGTCCACTTATGACGCAACATGATAGTGAAACGGACTTTACCTCCGTGCCTGACAATGGCCAAGTCAATCGGTGGTAACGATAACTGGATCACCATTGCTTGGTGAGAGCGAAGCGATACCGTAAAACTCCGACGGATGGCCTGGTAATGGTCCGCACGAAGGTTGCTTAAAAATCTCAAACGAAGGACTTCTGAATCTACGAAACAGTCGAGTCCACAACCAACAAAAGAAGAGATCAAACCTGAGAACTCAAAGAAGATTTTTATTAATTAAAAAGTTGCCTTTAACTGGATATAAAATGTGCATATTTATAGGACTTTTATATATGACACTTTAATCCTAATCAAACACAAATTCTAATTGTCACGCCCCAGTCCCAAAATACGTAGGACCAGGAATACGTGACACGCCAGCTACGCATTCGACCAGACTTTGGTCTGACTCGAATACGTATAAGCTGTAATATAAAGGGCACTATCTAGAATTTTCCATAAATGTAAACCTCTATGTCTCAATCCACAATGTACATCAGTATACAAGAAAGAGCTAAATGTGCTAAGGTCGGCCGCCCAATAACACACTAACTCGAATAGACTCGAGAAGAAGTATGAGTCTACAAAACTAGGCTACAACAGCAGGTGAATAATCAATATAAAATAATCATAATGCCGGTAGATATAATGTGAGTACCTGGTACCATGCTCGTAAGATATGCCACTCCATCAGTATCTCCAAGTGCTCTGTAATCGTCTATGCTGCAAAACTGGCAGGGAACCAGGTCCTCAGAGGGACGTAACAAGGTACAGAAATATAGCATGCCAAGTAAACAGAAAGTACAAGTGCACGACAGGGTACTCTATCATAACCATCTAGTGTGACACAATTTAAAGACAACGTTCGACGCGTGGACTTTCTAAAATAAAACCGTAGCTCCGGACACGGAAACACACGGCACGTACCGCAGCTCCGGGCAAAGAGTCACACGGGTGAAACAGCTACACTAGAAACAGGTATCACTAGAAACAGGTATCACTAGAAAATACTACATATATATAAGCGCGTATAGAGTAGCCCAAACGTCTAGTAACTGTCTTCCCCTTCCCAAGCGGTCAACGATTGTGCGTTGAACCTGAACCTCTAACTACAGTCTCAACACACAGAAATAACTCAACAGACGCGACCCTAAGGTCGTCCCAGTCTCTGGTCATGATGTCAGTATCAGGATACAGGAATCTGGCACGATCACAGTGTATGAGTGTGTCCTGGGGTATCGATGTACTCAGGTACGTGCATCGAGGTGCTATGAAGCATCTAGTATTTATTCTAAGACGTTAAGTCGAATGTCATCACCCGGTTGCGATCCGGACGTGGAGTATCGAACGTCAACATAACTACGTGCACAATGTACATAATGGAACAATAAATATCTGTAAACTGAAATACAGGGTGGCAAGGTACACTTGCCTGCGTGCGGCTGCTGATGACGGGGATCGGGTACTGCGTCCAAGTCCTCAGGTCCCGCAATACCTAGAGAAGAGATACGAATCTGGATTAATAATTTACTTAAGACAGACGGTGTGCTACACACAGCTACACTAGACTCAGTCTCAAACATTATCTAAACATTTTACCGTCCTCAATCTTTGACTCATGATCCGATATAATACCTATTCCAAAATAAAACACCCGTACAATATCATCAATTATTAGCTCTACAAATAACCACTGTTTTGTTATCACTGTATCATTATACTCCCATTTAACATGTTCCTCAATTAACCGTCAATTGCTTGGAACAATCATATCATCCCTTAAAACTTGATACACTCATAACCCTCATTTAACCATATCCTCGCCAACCATATGAAACCTGGATTTAACCTAAATATCAATCCTGCAGTTTAACCATCCATTCCCTATTTATCCGTAAATATTTGATTAGCATTTATTTTCAACCATGCGAAATTTTCATAACCTCTAATTGACAACAAACCCTAAACCTACATTAACCATTTATATATATTCAAAGACCTTCTTTCTAATATAATTAATCCACATGTAATTTATTTACTATTTCCTTCACCCATGCATATATCCATGACACATTATTCATGTTCTTATTTAATCATCATTAGCATAACCTTATCCATGTTCTTATTTAATCATCATTAGCATACTCAATGCAACCCTTTAATCACTTAGTTCAAATACTCCTCCCATTAACCCTACATATCCACAAAATATAAATATCACCCTAACAACATATTAACATTTCCAAAATTTAACATTTATCCCTTACATAAACTCCTATTTAAACAATTTAATATTCTGGAAATTAATTACAAAAGAGGTGGAGAAGTAAACCTCTATGAGGCTCGCCGGAGTTGATGGTGCTCGGTGGTGGTGGTGATGAAACTTGATGGGGGAGGGTCGGCCGAATGGAGAGGGCTGTGCACAGTCCACGTGGGGATGGTGAAGGTGGTGAGGTGGTGATGGTTTGAGTGTGGTGAAGGTTGTGGTTTGGGTGTGGTGATGAAGTTGGTGTAGAAGGAGGGAAGGAGAAGAAGAAGAAGAAGAAGAAAAGAAAAGAAATGGGGAGGGGGTTCGGTCCGAATGGTGAGGGAGGAGAGAGAGTGAGGGAGGGGGAGCTTTCAATGTTCCCTAGAAATTAGGGCCGGCCTAGGGATGTGTGTGTGAGGGGGGAAAGTTATATAGGAGAGTGTGTAAGAATGAGTGGTGGAGAATGGTTTGAATTAATTGAATGGATGGTTGAGATTCATTATGGAGAGGGGTGGGATTCCTTCATGAGGGAATTGGGTTTGGGACCCCATTTGGGACCCAATAAATAATCATGACCAATGAGGTGTTGCCAACAATTTGTTAATTGCAAATAAGCCCCCGTAAATTCAGAAATTTGCATAAACACATGAAATAACGCGAAAATTGTGCCAAAAATTGCGTTTATTAAATTGTATGACGAGGGGTAGTGTGGGTGAGGAACGGGTTTAATTAAATGGGCATTGGGATTAATTTATGATTTAAATGGGATTTACCAAGTTGGTAATCCCGAAATAAATAGAAATAAGCGTCCCGCGAATTTAATTTAATTTAATTTGGGGCACTTGGGGTCAAAATCCGGAAGTGGCGCAAAAGCCAAAAATGGTGGGGGCTTGGAGTCAGTCTTGGACCCTTTTGTTGGTCCGGCTCAACGGGTTAAGTTGGTACCCCAAAATCGAGGGTAACGACACAGGTGTCCGACACGAAATAAAAATACGGGTTACAATTTTCGGAATGTTGCACAATTAATTTAGAGCACACAAAAATTGATTTTAATAGTCAGAAAAGTCCAGTGCCTAATTTGGCGAGTCAGGTCAGAAGTACAATAATTGAACGGAATTTATGGGCTGATATTGGGCTCCGAATAATCAAACAATGATAGGGCGCGCCAAGGGTTTTAATAATCGGATTAAAATTCCAGGTGAATATCCTCAACTCTAAACCTCAATATCTTCTATCAAAATTTTTCCTGGCCCACTCTAACTATCTATAGAATAAATTGAGGGGGTTTACATTCTTTCCAACTTAGAAAAATTTCGTCCCCGAAATTAAAAGTAAAGCACGATAATATCTAACAGAATTTAAAATAACTAGTAATTAAATTTGCCGTACGTAAATTCGTACCTTGCTCCTCAAATAAGTACGGGAATCGCTGCCTAATAGAATCCTCGCGCTCCCAAGTAGACTCGCCTGGTGAATGGTGCTTCCATGCCACTCTGACCAGTCGAATCGTCTGCCCTCTCAAAGTCTTCTCGCTGCGATCGAGGATCTCAACTGGCTGCTCTACGTAAGACAGACTAGGCCCAACTGTAATCTCTGAATGATCAAGCACGTGGCTAGGGTCTGCGACATATCTCCTCAGCTGTGATACGTGAAATACGTCATGTACTCCCTCTAATGATGGAGGTAATGAAAGACGGTAAGCCACTTCGCCAACTCGTTCCAGAATGTCAAAAGGTCCGATATACCTCGGACTCAGCTTGCCTCTTCCTCTGAATCTGATGGTACCACGAGTGGGCGATATCCTCAAAAATACGTGGTCACCCTCCTTGAACTCCAATGGCCTGCGGTGCGCATCGGCCCAGTGTTTCTGTCTGTCCTGTGCTGCGCGCAGGTGGCTCTGAATCTGCTTGACCTTCTCTACTGTCTGTGTCACCAATTCTGGACCAAGTATCTGACGCTCTCCCACGTCACTCCAACAAACTGGCGACCTACATTTCCTGCCGTACAGTGCCTCATAAGGTGCCATCTGTATGCTGGCCTGGTAACTGTTATTGTAGGAGAATTCCACCGAGTGCAGATGGTCCTCCCAAGATCCTCTAAAATTAATCATGCACGCTCGTAACATATCCTCTAATATCTGTATCGTGTGCTCTGACTATCCATCAGTCTGTGGATGATACGCAGTGCTGCACTTGAGACGAGTTCCTAGGCTCTCCTGCATACTCCGCCAAAAATGTGACGTGAATCTGGAATCACGATCCGATACGTTGCTGACAGGCACTCCATGTATTCGTACTATCTGCCTCATATACATGTCAGCTAATATCTCTATGGACTGCCCAACTCTGAAGGGCAAAAATTGTGCAGACTTTGTGAGTCTGTCTTCGGCAAATCCCAAACTGCATCCTTCCCGCTAGGGCTCCGCGAGAATCCTGTGACGAAGTCCATGGTAATGTTTTCCCACTTCCACTCGGGAATGGGAAGCGGCTGCAATAATCCTGCAGTCCTTTGACGTTCATCCTTGACTTGCTGACAAACTAAACATTTTGCCACGAATCTTGTAATCTCTCCTTTCATCCCATGTTACCAGTAATGTTGTCCCAAATCTCGGTACATCTTCGTACTTCCGGGATGAATGGAATAATCGAGCTATGAACCTCGGTCATCAACTCTTGGCGTAGCTTGCCACTCGGAACGTATAGGCGATCTCCACACCTTAATATTCTGCCTTCATGAATCTTGAATCCCGTTTGCAGTCGTCTAAATCTCGTATCTGTAGGCAAGGCTGCCTTGATCCTCTCAATAAATGTGGACTGAATCCTCGAGACTGGCCATCTGTCCATCCATGCCTGGCAATACAATCTCAATTCTGAGTTCCTGAAAATCCTCTAACAACTGGCGATGAGTCGTAAAAATATGCCATAGGCTTCCTGCCCAAGGCATCTGCTACGACATTCGCCTTGCCAGGGTGGTACTGTAGCTCAATGTCATAATCTGTCATTAACTCTAGCCAACGTCTCTGTCTCATGTTGAGCTCCTTCTGCGTGTAGACGTACTTCAGGCTTTTGTGATCTGTATAAATCTTGACACGCTCACCCTAAAGGTATTGTCTCCATAGCTTTAGTGCAAATATCACTGCAGCTAGCTCCAAGTCGTGCGTCGGGTAGTTCTTCTCATGAACTCTCAGCTGTCTCGATGCCTAGGCTATCACCTTGCCGTGTTGCATCAGTACACATCCCAATCCGCTCCCTGACACATCACTTTACACTACAAACCCTCCTGATCCTGAGGGTAGTGTCTAAATCGGTGCTGATGTCAGACGCTTCTTCAGCTCATCGAAAGCCGCCTGCCACTCGTCGGTCCAGATAAACTCTTCGCCTTTACGCGTCAGTCGCGTCATAGGCGCAGCTATCCTCGAAAAGTTTTCTACGAACCTCCGGTAATATCTGGCAAGTCCGAGGAAACTCCTAACCTCCGTAACTGATGTAGGGGTAGGCCAGGTCTCTACTGCAGCTATCTTCTCCGGATCAACTGATAGTCCATCTCCGGTGATTATGTGTCCCAGAAATGGTACTCTATCCAAGCAAAACTCATATTTGCTGAGTTTGGCGTACAGCCTCTCATGTCTCAGTGTTTCCAACACAATCTTGAGATGTCTCTCGTGCTTCTCCTGGTCCTTGGAATGCATCAAGACGTCGATGAACACCACCACGAACTTATCCAAGTACTGGTGGAAAACCTTGTTCCTCAAGCTCATAAATACTGCTGGCACGTTGGCTAAGCCAAACGGCATGACTAGAGACTCATAGTATCCATACTACATCCAGAATGTCGCCTTAGGAATGGCCTCTCTCCGAACCTAGATCTGATGATAGCTGGATCTGAGATCGATCTCCAAAAATACACATGTGCCACTAAGCTAATCAAATAAATCATCGATGCGCGGCATAGGGTACTTGTTCTTTACCGTTACTGCATTAAATCCTGTAATCGATACACAAATATACCGTCCCTGAAATCAATACGCAGACGTACCGTCTCGTCCTTCTTCGGTACTATAAGATGGTTGCTTCTCATGGAAAAACACTAGCCCGACCGAAACCATTGTCTAAGAGGTCCTCTATTATGGACTTCCAACTCAACAAAACTCTGTCGGTGCTAGTCTGAAGACAGAAAAAAATAACTGTCTTGGCTCTTGGAGTCAACTCTGTAATAACTCTTTCTGTCATGTGGCAGGCCTGAGAAATTCTCTAGAAATACCTCCTCAAATCCTGATATAATGCGGGGTACACTGGTTCACCTTCTAAAATGTGTGTCTCTAAGGTAGAGGGGCACCATGCTCCCGGGCTCCCTGAAGTATCTCAAACTCAGGGTAATCTGGTAGTCATAAATAATGTAATCACGTCGACAATCTCGCGTCGTGAGGTATTGGCTCAACCAATCCATGTCTAGGATAAGGTCATAGTGTAGACTAATCCTCAAAATAATTTTTCCCGTTCTGTTTCCACCATCAATCCTCAAAAGATAATTTTCCTTGCCTAATGTATAAATTTCCCCTTCCTCAAAATTTATTCCTATATTTGTATTCCTCAAATTTCTCCTCTTCGTTATTTATCTCCCAAGTCACATAGTACAACAATGGTATCACTCAAGCACATACTAGAATTCCTGAAATCAGATCATCATCTTCCAAGTGAGAGCCTGTAATCTTATCTCCTCTAGTCCATAAGGTCATTCCTGGTATTGTTATCATATACAACCACTAGTTTCCATCATTAGGCTATGCATTCATATAAATCATTCTAGGTCATGATCAACAATCCTTCCAGCTCTTAGTACTTCCAAGATCACTGCTATCTCAAGCACGGGTAGGGTACTCCTAGGTCCAACTCTCTTGCCAACCTTCCACACAAGTTCTAAAATCCAAGGAACCCATCAATCTATCCTGATAAGGTAACAATCTTCTCAGAGAAAGGTATACGAATTATGTCTTCTGTCGTCTGGTCTTCGATCTTCTTCTGGAGGGAAGTCTTCAGTCACAAGCATTCGTCTCCCCGAACAATAGGGGACGAGGAACAAGGATAGCGATATTGACGAAGATTGAACGAATGCAAAGTGGAAGTCCAAGGGCGATAATCACATACAAAGAGTTTTTAAATCGATTATGGATTGAGATCCTATTCAACAATCATAACATCTATTCCTAATTTGCAGTCTCGCTTGGCACAGTCAGGTGACCAAGACGATTTAAATCGGACCTGCATGGGCCACCACAAAAATATGTCACGCCCCAGTCCCAAAATACGTAGGACCAGGAATACGTGACACGCCAGCTACGCATTCGACCAGACTCTGGTCTGACTCGAATACGTATAAGCTGTAATATAAAGGGCAGTATCTAGAATTTTCTATAAATGTAAACCTCTATGTCTCAATCCACAATGTACATCAGTATACAAGAAAGAGCTAAATGTGCTAAGGTCGGCCGCCCAATAACACACTAACTCGAATAGACTCGAGAAGAAGTATGAGTCTACAAAACTAGGCTACAACAGCAGGTGAATAATCAATGTAAAATAACCATAATGTCGGTAGATATAATGTGAGTACCTGGTACCATGCTCGCAAGATATGCCACTCCATCAGTATCTCCAAGTGCTCTGTAATCGTCTATGCTGCAAAACTGGCAGGGAACCAGGTCCTCAGAGGGACGTAACAAGGTACAGAAATATAGCATGCCAAGTAAACAGAAAGTACAAGTGCACGACAGGGTACTCTATCATAACCATCTAGTGTGACACAATTTAAAGACAACGTTCGACGCGTGGGCTTTCTAAAATAAAATCGTAGCTCCGGACACGAAAACACACGGCACGTACCGCAGCTCCGGGCAAAGAGTCACACGGGTGAAACAGCTACACTAGAAACAGGTATCACTAGAAACAAGTATCACTAGAAAATACTACATATATATAAGCGCGTGCAGAGTAGCCCAAACGTCTAGTAACTGTCTTCCCCTTCCCAAGCGGTCAACGATTGTGCGTTGAACCTGAACCTCTAACTACAGTCTTGACACACAGAAATAACTCAACAGACGCGACCCTAAGGTCGTCCCAGTCTCTGGTCATGATGTCAGTATCAGGATACAGGAATCTGGCACGATCACAGTGTATGAGTGTGTCCTGGGGTATCGATGTACTCAGGTACGTGCATCGAGGTGCTATGAAGCATCTAGTATTTATTCTAAGACGTTAAGTCGAATGTCATCACCCGGTTGCGATCCGGACGTGGAGTATCGAACGTCAACATAACTACGTGCATAATGTACATAATGGAACAATAAATATCTGTAAACTGAAATACAGGGTGGCAAGGTACACTTGCCTGCGTGCGGCTGCTGATGACGGGGATCGGGTACTGCGTCCAAGTCCTCAGGTCCCGCAATACCTAGAGAAGAGATACGAATCTGGATTAATAATTTACTTAAGACAGACGGTGTGCTACACACAGCTACACTAGACTCAGTCTCAAACATTATCTAAATATTTTACCGTCCTCAATCTTTGACTCATGATCCGATATAATACCTATTCCAAAATAAAACACCCGTACAATATCATCAATTATTAGCTCTACAAATAACCACTGTTTTGTTATCACTGTATCATTATACTCCCATTTAACATGTTCCTCAATTAACCGTCAATTGCTTGGAACAATCATATCATCCCTTAAAACTTGATACACTCATAACCCTCATTTAACCATATCCTCGCCAACCATATGAAACCTGGATTTAACCTAAATATCAATCCTGCAGTTTAACCATCCATTCCCTATTTATCCGTAAATATTTGATTAGCATTTATTTTCAACCATGCGAAATTTTCATAACCTCTAATTGACAACAAACCCTAAACCTACATTAACCATTTATATATATTCAAAGACCTTCTTTCTAATGTAATTAATCCACATGTAATTTATTTACTATTTCCTTCACCCATGCATATATCCATGACACATTATTCATGTTCTTATTTAATCATCATTAGCATAACCTTATCCATGTTCTTATTTAATCATCATTAGCATACTCAATGCAACCCTTTAATCACTTAGTTCAAATACTCCTCCCATTAACCCTACATATCCACAAAATATAAATATCACCCTAACAACATATTAACATTTCCAAAATTTAACATTTCTCCCTTACATAAACTCCTATTTAAACAATTTAATATTCTGGAAATTAATTACAAAAGAGGTGGAGAAGTAAACCTCTATGAGGCTCGCCGGAGTTGATGCACTATTAGAAAAAGCGGGATTAGCGACGTATTTTAGCGACGTCAAAAGAAACGTCGCTAATAATATATAAATTAGCGACTCATTATAAACACGTCGCTAGACGTCGCTAAATGGTGACATTTAGCGACGTTTAGCGACTTTTAATACGATTTTAAAAGATAAGTCGCTATAAGTTCAATTAAGGTCGCTAAACGTCGCTGATATGTCTAATTTAGCGACGTTTAGCGACGTATATAGCGACATTTAAACTCAAAATATTTAGCAACGTGTTTAGCGACGTCCTTTACGTCGCAAATATTTAATTTAGTGACATTTTTTATTGGACGTCGCTAAACGTCGCTAAAATTTGGTTAATTAGGGGTCGGTTTCATTTTTCCCCGTCAGTTGAAATTTCGATTCGAAAACAAATTCCCCCCCCCCAGCTCCGTCGACCGCGACTACTCCGGCAAGGTATACTCTCTCTCTCTCTCTCTCTCTCACAGGACACATGTGACATTGACACAAACATGACACACACACTGACACTGACACAGACACAGACACGGCATACACACACACTGACACAGACACTGATCTGGACCTAGGGTTAGGGTTAGGGTTAGGGTTAGGTTTTTTGACATGGGGTTAGGGTTAGGGTTAGGGTTAGGTTTTTTGACAATGTTCATGCATGTGCGATCATGTAGAGATCAGATTTTAATTTCTTCTTTCAAGTATAAAATAAATAAATAATATGGATCGATGAATAAGAAAGAAAGAACATAAGTGTATTTATTTGCACTTTTGCAATATATATATATATATATATATATATATATATATATATATATATATATATATATATATATATATACATACATACTAATTGTTTGATTTTGTGGTTACTATTCATTGGTCCAATGGAGGAGGGGAAGAAATGATGGCTATTATTGAATCCATGTTCATATGTCATGACTACGTACATTGGGTGAACAAATTAGAACTAATTCCTGAATATTCGTACAACAACTGATCATGTGATCAAATTAATTAGAACGCCAATTATTCGACCAGGAAGTGTATGATCTAAGCAACCGTCCTTAATTGTGCCCCAAGAATTTTGAACTCTAGCTACTTCCTCGTTCCACTCCCAATATATATAGGGGTTAATTGCCGAAAGCAAAGTACTGCGGAGTTATGTATCTCAGTTCCTCACCCTACTGCCAGTTTCAAGAAGTGCCTAATGGTCTAAATAATATGACTATAACAGTTGAATTAGCTAAACGAAACTTACAAATCAGCTTAAATAAATAAAGGATTAATTTCAACACTTACTGAAATCACTAGCTAGCAGTATGAAGAGCCTCTAATGGAGCAAAGATATCATCGCAGCATGCATCATTAAGGACATGCATCTCAAGAAACTTATTGGCTTCGGCTGGAGCCTACTACACTAAAATCCGGACACTGACACAGAAGTGGGTTAAGGTATAGTAGTAAAGTGGTATTAAGATATTATTTGGGTAATGTTATATATATATATATATATATATATATATATATATATATATATATATATATATACTACTTTTCCCATAACGGACACTAACACAGACACAGAAGTTAATTTTGCATGTAATGATTTATATGATACATACTGACAATTTTGCAGAAGTATCTAGAAATGGATATGAATTACTATCTGCGTCATCGTTCGTGGATGTACAACCGTCATCCTGATGACATGTGCGGTGTGCGGGATGAATTCATTGAGGGTGTACAGCAGTTCCTGCAGTTCGCCAAGGCGTTCCCTCAGTACATGGACGGTACCAAAATTAAGTGTCCATGTGTGAGATGTCGCAACAGGAAATATCATCCAGAAGTGGAAGTTACATATCATTTATACTCGAAGGGCTTTACGCTGAATTACTATCAGTGGACCGCGCACGGAGAACTTGTATCTCTAGCATCGGAGTCGGAGCCCTATGTGGAGCCGTATATGGATGTCCAAGACCACGATGCTTACGACGACGGGTTGGTGAACATGGTTTATGATGCGGCGGGGCCTAGTTTCAATCCTGACAATTATGATGCGGCAGGACCTAGTTTCAATCTAGACAATTATGATGCAGCTGAGGAGGCACCGAATGCCGATGCTGCAAAGTTTATGGAGTTGCTTGAGAATGCAAGGACTCCACTATATTCTGGTTGTGAGGACCATTCACCGTTGGAGGTGGTTACAAGATTATTGAGCATCAAGTCCGATTTTAACATGTCGCAAGAATGCTATAATCGACTGCTCGATTTGATTATAGAGATCTTGCCCGAGGGTGCAAAGTTGCCTAAAGACTTCTATCGATCTAAGAGGATGGTGAGATCGCTTTGGATGGGATACGAGAAAATTGATACATGTCGCAACGGGTGCATGTTGTACTACAAAGACGACAAGGATGAAGATGCGTGTAGATTCTGTGGTGCTGATTGCTACAAGGCCACTGTTAGAGGAAAGTCTGTCGGTGCAAGGAAGCCTACCGATTCGATGCACTACTTGCCTTTGACGCCGCGGTTGCAGCGGTTGTTTATGGTTAAGGAGACTGCAGAAAACATGAGTTGGTACAGGCGAAAACAGATCGAAGGAGTATTGGATCATCCATCCGATGGAGAAGCATGGAAGCACTTTGATCGAGAGTATCCATATTTTGCCGAGGAAGCGCGTAATGTCAGATTGGGGCTCTGCTCTGACGGTTTTACCCCATTCGGACTTTCGGGCTCCCAGTATTCGTGTTGGCCTGTGATCGTCACTCCGTACAATCTACCGCCTTGGATGTGCATGAAGACTCCGTATATGTTCCTAACCGTTATTATCCCGGGTCCGAACAATCCAAAGAGGAACATCGATGTGTACTTACAGCCTTTGATAGATGAGTTGAATCAGCTGTGGGAAGTAGGTGCCAACACGTACGATGTTTCTAGAAAGCAGAATTTTCAGATGAGGGCAGCATTTATGTGGACCATCAACGACTTTCCGGCCTATGGAATGTTATCAGGATGGAGCACCCATGGTCGTCTCTCATGTCCGTATTGCATGGACCGTTCTCAGGCTTTCCGTTTGAAACACGGAGGCAAACCGTGCTTCTTCGATTGTCATCGACAATTTTTGCCGAAGGATCATCCGTACCGGAGGAATCGGAATGCTTTTCGTGCGGGAGTTGTGGAGAAGGCCAATCCACCTCCAAGGTGGCCCGGATGCACGATATGGGAAGAGGTAAAAGATTTACCAAGTGCTATCGAAGAGCCTGCTAAGGGGTACAAGTGTGACGGATTTGGTCGCACCCATAACTGGACGAAGAGGAGTATATTCTGGGATCTGCCATATTGGAGCACCAATCTGATCAGACATAACCTTGATGTCATGCATATCGAGAAGAATGTGTTTGATAACATAATTAATACTGTAATGGATGTAAAGGGGAAGACGAAAGATAATCCGAAGGCCAGGTTGGACTTAGAAGACATATGTAGACGTCCTGCATTGCATCTGATAGAGGAGGGGAATGGAAAGTTAAAGCAACCTAAGTCAGTTTTCTCACTGGATAAAGAGGATAAAGGTAGACTTTGTAGGTGGATTCAGGGTCTAAAGTTTCCAGACGGGTACGTGTCGAACTTGAGAAGATGCGTCGACCTCAAGGAGAACAAACTAGTAGGTATGAAGAGCCACGATTGTCATGTATTCATGGAGAGGTTAATTCCGATTGCATTTCGGGAATTCTTACCGCAGGTCGTTTGGGACCCATTGACAGAGCTGAGCATATTCTTCAGAGATCTTTGTTATACTAAGTTGCTCGTCGATCGTCTAGAAAAGCAAGAGAGGGACATTGCGGTAACACTATGTAAGCTCGAGAAGGTGTTTCCTCCAGGATTCTTCGACTCTATGGAGCATTTGCCAATTCATCTTTCCTATGAGGCACGTGTTGGTGGTCTTGTCGGTTATCGGTGGATGTACCCCTTCGAGCGTCATCTGAATCACCTAAAGAGAAAGGTGAAAAATAAGGCACGGGTTGAAGGATCTATTTGTGAAGCTTATGTTCTCGAGGAGATTACAAACTTTTGCTCGACGTATTTCAAACCGCATGTTGCTACTAATAGGACGAAAGCTCCCAGAAACGACGACGCATATAAGGAATCTAATGATGCAATACTCAAAGTATTCAATGCATCCGGAAAGCCTTCGGGAAAAATGAATAAGAGATATTTGAATGACGATGAGCTAAGGGCTGCTCAATTGTATATATTACTCAATTGCGACAAGGATGAAGTGGAGAAGCTAGAGGGGTAAGTAATTAATACGTCCACGTTTATATTATCTCAATGTAATAGTATAAGATACTATTATGCTACTAATTAGCAGTTGCATCATTGTTTTTCAGCACATATAATGATGAGTTGAGGTCGGTTAGACCCTACATAACAGACGAAGAAGTAGAACAAGAAATGAGATGCCATTTTCCTTCTTGGTTGAGCGCATATGTAAGATACTTGGTAATTACTTTTTATTTCTGCACTTGTAAAACAAATAACTTACCATCGCTACTTTGGTATTTAGGTCGATCGTCTAATATCATCCGAGACTGAATCTATTAGGACTCTAGCCAAGGGACCAATTACTGCCGTAAAAATATGGCCAAGTTTCTGTGTGAATGGGTTCAGGTTCAAGTCAACAAATGCTCCTATCAGAGACAGCTTTCTGGATCTTGATTCCACGAAAAACAGTGGTTTGTGTATCAAATCTACAAACTACAAAGACGTCAATCCGGGCAATGATTTTTTTGGCATCTTACGAGAGATTGTGGAGTTGACATATAATTATGGCCCAGAACCTGCTAATATCGTGCTATTCAGGTGTGAATGGTTTGATCCGATTCAAGATCAAGGTTGGAAAATTGACAAGCATGGCCTTGTGGATATAAACTACAAGCGTAGATATCAAGGCTACGAACCATTTGTCCTATCAAGTCAGGCTCAGCTCGTGTACTTTACAACTTATCCTAGACGGGGGACAGCGAGGTCGGATTGGTGGGCAGTATGCAAGACTAAAGCTAGAAATACCTTTGACATTGACGAAATAGCTTATCAGGAGGACGATCTACCTCTTGTAACAAATATTGTAGATGTGGACTCAACGGAAGTTACTCATTACACGAGTAATAATGTAGAAGATGTAGAATTATCCGAAGAGGACGACGAAGTAGATGAAAGTGAAGACGAGGAAGAGGAAGAGCAGGACGAGGAAGGCGAACAAGATAAATTTTCTGAAGATGATTGAAAATATAAAATATTCCATGTAGAATGTAACTATATTTGGACTGTAAAATGCTTTGAGATATGTATCACATTTTGACATTAACGAATATATGTATTATATTTTGACTGTATAATGCTTTGAGATATGTATCACATTTTGACTGTAGAATGTAGTATATATTTGTGTTTCTCTATATTCATCATATGTTGTTATCAGATATGATAGGACGACGCGGAGGATTCGGCAGGTCCCGAGGTAGACAGAGTGCCACTCCGGTACTGCCTACTGTTGGTTCCGGATCATCGTCGCCCAGTACTCCAGTATATCGAGCAGTCACATCTCCGACTGCGACGACGTTGCGTGGCATCACTCCTGGGACGAGTAGTTCCAGGCGTGATAGTACTCCCTCGTCCAGCGTTCCTCCTGCTGACAGAACCATGGAGACTGATGAGCATGTAGAGGAGGTCGTGCCGACGTTGTCCCAGCATCAGCAAGATCCTCCATGCGCACCACCGGAGGAGACGAGGACAGAGATTTGGGCCGACGGTACAAAGTAAGTCAATTAGATGGTTTAGTATATATTTGTGTTTCTCTTTATTCATCGTATATTGACTTTTTCAGTAATCTAAATTATTATTTCTGTATAGATATCGTCCATCGTCGGTTCAGAGACGCCTGGGCCAATTTCTGAGGAACAACTAGGGTGGCCCTTGGATCAACTACTCTGAGGCTCCGGAGGAGAAGAAGGCGTTCTGGTTTGCGCACTTCCAGGTAAAAGTATATTAAATAAATCCTCTAATTTATGCATATTCGTGATGCTAACTTAATGAATTATTTATTGTAGCAAACGTATTTTTATCCTCCGCACCGGGCCAAGTTGATCGAGCGGCTCTTTCCTACCATTGCCGCCAAGCTTATCCGAGATGCTCTGGATGACCAGAAGGCTCGTGATCGTGCTAGAAAACTGATCCAAGGTTGGATCACGCCTGAGCAGTGGACTGCGATGAGGGCTAGATTCGACGATCCGAGCTACAAGGAAAGGTCTAAGATGGCCAAGGCGGCTAGGCAGAATGCTGCCAAGTGGTGTGGTGGCTCGATTCCGATGACGGAACATTTTCGTCGTTTGGTATATTTTTTCTTTTAAAATATATTATTTTAATATAAGTACCATAAAATGGTACTTGGAAAAAATATTTAAGTTTAGTAATAAAAAATATATTTTTAACAGGTACAGAGGGGTGAGGATGCAAACATGGTGACCGTCTTCTTGGCCACCCATCGCAAGGACGGAAATCTCATTGATGAGAGGGCCTCACAGACCTATGTAAGTATTACTTTACTTTGTGTTTATTTTAATATAACTTAGGCAATTATTGAGTTTCCAAACCTTTTCTAGGCCGAGTATCTTAGGCTTCGTGAGCGGGCGACTGCTAGTGCACCTACACCTGGAGAGGCTGGTGCTTCGTCGCAGCCCGGTCCATCTCCGTCGGCGGACGACCTGTGGGTGACCGCAGCTGGTGGTCTCCAGAGGGGTACGTACTACGGTACGGGCTCCTATGGCGCCCTGGTTGCGACGCAGTCATCTAGGGCCTCCCCGACAGCTGTGCATTCCACACACCCCTCGCAGTCGCAGCCCTCGCAGTCGTCGGCCAGAGTCCAGGAGGCCGTCCAGGAGGCCGTTGACCATCAGATTGCGTCTCTCCGTGACGACTTGCTGCGAAGTATGGAGGACCAGTCCCGGTCCCAGCCGCAGACGGACGATCCGATGCTTATCGCACGATTGGATATGCTCGACCGCAGCATGACGGAGCTACGAGAATTGACAAATGATATTAGAGCCTCCAATGATCGCAACATCATGGAGCTGCAGGCATCACAGCTATCGATGGGCGAGAAGCTGACGAGGATGCATGCGTCACAGCTATCGATGGGCGAGAACCTGACGAGGATGCAGGATTCAATGGGTGATAGCAGTACGAGGCTGTTATCTACCCTGGATTCTTACAACCAGCGACTCGCAGACTTGGAGCGGGCACGGCCGCCACCGACGTCACTGCCTTCTCCATCGACATCGGTGTCGATTCCACGGGACGAGTATGAGGAGTTGTTATCCTTGAAGCGCGCCGCTGGTCAGCCTCCTGCAGATCCGTAGTAGTCTAGTTATTTTTATTATTATTTATGAATTATTGGTACTTCAACAATAGACATGATGTATGATGCTTCTTGTGGTCTTTAATTTTTTAGTTAATTTAATTGGATTATATAGTTATCCACATTTAATTGGATTGATACTTCTTGTGGTCTTTAATTTAATTGGATTATATAGTTAACTAGATTGAATCATGTTGGTGTGTATGATGAAGATGATGTAAAACTGCAGGGAATCACCAATGTTTGATTCTGGAATTTTTTTTTTTTTTTTAAAATTAGCAACGTTATTAGCGACGTGTAGCGACGCTTAGCGACGTTAATTTACGTCGCTAATTACGTCGCTACTCAGCGACGCTGAAAAACGTCGCTAAGTTCGTCGCTAATGACGTCGCTAAAGTCGTCGCTAAACGTCGCCAATTGCTGACATGGCAGTATAGCCAGGTCATTAAAGACGTCGGTGTAACGTCGCAAAAAATGTCGCTAATCAGCGACGTTTAGCGACTTTTATAAACGTTGCTATTTAGTGACTTGACGTCGCAACACGTCGCTAAATTTAGCGACACATTAAAGTCGCTAAAAAACGTCGGCATAGCGACGTTTAGCGACGTTTTTGGTTTTAGCGACTTGGAGTTTTCCGACTGATTTAAAACGTCGCTAACTACGTCGCTAAACCTAATTAGCGACGATTTATTGTTATTTAGCGACGTTTTTAGACGTCGCTAATTTGACTTTTTCTGGTAGTGATGGTGCTCGGTGGTGGTGGTGATGAAACTTGATGGGGGAGGGTCGACCGAATGGAGAGGGCTGTGCACAGTCCACGTGGGGATGGTGAAGGTGGTGAGGTGGTGATGGTTTGAGTGTGGTGAAGGTGGTGGTTTGGGTGTGGTGAAAGTGGTGATGAAGTTGGTGTAGAAGAGGGGAAGGAGAAGAAGAAGAAGAAGAAGAAAAGAAAAGAAATGGGGAGGAGGTTCGGTCCGAATGGTGAGGGAGGAGAGAGAGTGAGGGAGGGGGAGCTTTCAATGTTCCCTAGAAATTAGGGCTGGCCTAGGGATGTGTGTGTGAGGGGGGAAAGTTATATAGGAGAGTGTGTAAGAATGAGTGGTGGAGAATGGTTTGAATTAATTGAATGGATGGTTGAGATTCATTATGGAGAGGGGTGGGATTCCTTCATGAGGGAATTGGGTTTGGGACCCCATTTTGGGACCCAATAAATAATCATGACCAATGAGGTGTTGCCAACAATTTGTTAATTGCAAATAAGACCCCGTAAATTCGGGAATTTGCATAAATACATGAAATAACGCGAAAATTGTGCCGAAAATTGCGTTTATTAAATTGTATGACGAGGGGTAGTGTGGGTGAGGAACGGGTTTAATTAAATGGGCATTGGGATTAATTTAGGATTTAAATGAGATTTACCAAGTTGGTAATCCCGAAATAAATAGAAATAAGCGTCCCGCGAATTTAATTTAATTTGGGGCACTTGGGGTCAAAATCCGGAAGTGGCACAAAAGCCAAAAATGGTGGGGGCTTGGAGTCAGTCTTGGACTCTTTTGTTGGTCCGGCTCAACGGGTTAAGTTGGTACCCCAAAATCGAGGGTAATGACACAAGTGTCCGACACGGAATAAAAATACGGGTTACGATTTTCGGAATGTTGCGCAATTAATTTAGAGCACACAAAAATTGATTTTAACAGTCAGAAAAGTCCAGTGCCTAATTTGGCGAGTCAGGTCAGAAGTACAATAATTGAACGGAATTTATGGGCTGATATTGGGCTCCGAATAATCAAACAATGATAGGGCGCGCCAAGGGTTTTAATAATCGGATTAAAATTCCAGGTGAATATCCTCAACTCTAAACCTCAATATCTTCTATCAAAATTTTTCCTGGCCCACTCTAACTATCTATAGAATAAATTGAGGGGGTTTACACTAATCCTAATCAAATATTAATTAAAACTAAATTAGAAACTTTTCTAAAAAGAGATAAGCCAAAATAAGAGTCTTAAAAGAAATATGATTCTTATCGACTCTATCATAAAAAAAGATAAAGCTAAAAAAGAAGAAAAAGAAAAGAAAATCCTAGAAAGATTCAGAATTTGAATCTATACTACATCAACTTGGTATGATTAAGCCCTACTTGACTAAACCATTATGTACACGTGTGAGTAGCATCAACATAGGAGACCATTTTGATTGAATGGACATTAGAAACTTGGATAACAAAGATCTATAACTTGTTAGTAGTGGTCCAAAACAAATTAAATCCATGGCCCAACCACCACAACCCATGAACAAAGAAATCTACTAGAACTCCTTAGACCCAGTCCTAGACAACCTATCAGCCATATTGTGAAAATACAGTCTGTCTAGAACAGATTTTTGACCATATTTTTGTTAGAATATCTGTAACTGAAATGTACTAACAAATGAATAATCGATGTATGTCTTTGTTGACCTTGTCACAATTAGTATTTAGAATGAGTACGGGTAACAGGTACATGTAGAATACTAATATTTTCAACAATAATGCTAGGTTTACTACCAAATGCTTACAACCTTCTTACAACCCTCTCTCTCCCCTCATGTTATGTGGGCTATATTGGTCTCATCCTCTCCTTCAACCGGTGGCTGCCACGTGACGGCCACCGGATTTTACCTCTCTCTCCTCTTCTAATGGACGACTGTCACATGGCCGTTATGTTAGCGCCATGTGGCCGCTTGTAAGAGAATTGTAAGCATTTGGTTGTAGTCATAGCATAGCATAGTCCTATTTTCAAATGGATAAAGTCTAGGTGTGTATTGATGTGTTGCACAAACAGAAAAATGGATACGGTAATGATAGGATATGAACATATGCACCATTTTTGTCGCATATGTGCAATATATATAGGTGGCTTAGGCTTTATGGAAGTATATATAGGAATTTGTGTGAGGAATAAATTCCTTCATTCTTCCTCCTAGCTAGGTTGGGATCGGCTATTCCTAAATTTTTAGTCCCAATCCTGTCATCTCATATACACAATTACGGTTTCCATAAAAAAACATCAACAATCCATGGAACTCATAATTTTATGAGAGACGGAACAAAATTGGAATAGAAAGTTTAGGAATAGCTGATTTCGTTCCCTTTTAGCTTCCTTCCTTAATGTTCTTTTGAAATTCTTCTTCCTTTTTGAATCTTGAGCTGCAAAGGAGGCTAAGGAGGGAGTCCTAGATAGTGGTGTCGGTGGTTGGATCATTCAAGGAGCTAGCCTAAGCCAAGGCTATCGACTACTAAGTATTCAACCAAGGAAAGTATCCGCTTACAAGATTAAATCGACCTAGATTACAATAGTGAACCTACTTGTGTGTTAATCATTTCTTAATGTTCCTATGTTGTTTTGGATGCATCTTTATGTATAAATTCACATGACAAATAACTAAAAATGACGAAGTATCATATAACTTGGTCTCCTCTTGGATAGATGACACAATCGAATAATACACATACGCGTACATATCCTTTGTTCGTCTTCTGCAACCATTGCCTATCCTAGAGAGATTATGGGAAGATATTTTCATGGATTTCATTGATGGACTGCTACTAGCTACCACAAAACCTCTAATCATAGTAGTAGTTGGTAGATTGACTAAATATGTTCGTCTATTTACCTTAACACATCCGTATACTGTAAGCACGGTGACCCAGGTCTTCATAGAAGAGGTCTGTAAATTGCATGGTGTACCAAGGACTATAGTATCAGATAAAGACCCTATTTTTACAAGCAATTTCTGGAAGGAGGTACGTTCTTTAAACTACAGTGTACAAAACTCAGGTATAATACAACTTATCACCCATAATCTGATGGTCAAACAGAGCTTAGTAACATGTGTATAGAAGGGTTCTTGAGATGTTTTTGTAGCCACAAGCTCAAGCAGTCGAGTAAGTATATAACATGGGTGTCACGCCCCAGTCCCAAAATACCGAGGGACCAGATACGTGGCAATGGCCAGCAGTACGCTCCGATGGACAAACCCAATTTAATGGATCCATCAGGGCATACTTAAGCTGTAAAATCAAGTCTACGATAATATGGCACAACTATTCTCATCCACACAAGATATAAAAATATGATCCACAGAATAAATGAGGAATGTAAATCATCAACCAGTCTCAACAAAGTACTTCAGGGAACAACCCGATAAATATCTGATACAATGGTTCAACAGACTAGAATATAAATGACTGAAATAAATAATAAATACTGAGCATGAACATGGATACTCAGGAAAAGTCTTCGGCTAACAACTCGTCCTCGGATGGCGGTACAGCTCCTGGATCAGCTCCTGCTGCGGTCCCGTATACCTCGGGATAGATCTCGTCCTCAAATCCTGGGGACATAATCCGGATCCAGATCCTCAGGGGACATAGCAAGGTACAAGAAAGCTCATGCCAAAATAAATGCAGTACAGCAAATAATAAAATAAATAGGGTAAGTATGTAAACATTTGTGTAAAATGCAAGAGAGAATATCAATAGTACTCAGGTTGAAACAACTACAAGCTCTGTGTAGGGGAGCCGGTAGCAGTGGTATCATGAGGTGGTCTAGCTCAGCGGGAGACTGAGTAGCCGGCATAACATAATCAACCTGTAGCCTGTAGGTCTCTCCAGCAATAGATGGAACAATAAGGGAATACTAAATAACCAGCTAAGTGATATGCAAGATAAGAGCAGCACTAGATCTCAGGCTGAAGCCATTACAAGCTCTGTGTCGGGGAGCCAGAAGCAGCAGTAATAATGAGTAATGGGCCAAGCTCGGCTGTAGAGTCTTGTGCCTCACAATAATAGGGGTGTATATATATGATCAGCCTGTAGTCTGTGTGTCTCTCCCCACCCAATGTAACCACGCATATCATGACCATAACGTCTCATGTCCATGTCAGCGGGATCATAACTAATGCACAAGTCATAATGTATCTAAAAGTAGAGTATCTTTGTCCAAGTCCTGTATCCTATACAGAATTACCACGAATATCTTGGGAAGATCCTGTCTCATGAACAGTGTCCAGTATCCTGGGTCATAATGTACTTGGTAAGACAAGTACGAGAATATATAGTGTCACGTATGTCCATCTCTAGATGACAATACCCAACACCACGTACGGTGTCGGCACCCGACTGATAATCGGACGCTAAGTACGTCACACGATCCTAGGTTGAGCATGCACAATAATATAAATGAAGCAAGAAAATATATAACAATACTGCAGTGTTTGGCAAGGTACACTTGCCTGATGTCCGAATACCAACAACTGTCCCTGTATCAGTGGATCCGGTAGGTGCTACTCCAAAAGCTGTAATAAACATCACCAACAGTCTCAGAAGATATCAAATAGCTAGAAACGCCTGCCCTTACGTCCAATTTGGACACAGGAGCAAAAAGGTCATTTTCGGGCCAAAGCGGGTCTACAGCTGGGCCGCTTTGCACCGAAAAGTGTGTCAGAGTCAAAGGTCTCCAAATTCCTCAAACTCAGTGTCTACAAGTCAGGAACGATGATACGAACCCAACGAAACTTCCAGAATTGGATTCCGATGAGCCGATCACAAAATCGTCCGTCAAGTGGAGCCTGTGGGGCCCACGATACGTGATTTTGTCAACGTTCTCAGAATCGAACCAAACTTGGGTCACAGGACCAGCGTATTGCTACGAGTCCGATGGCGCAAGTTTTGTCTCGATCCGACGTGTGTACACAAAGTTACAGCGTGTTCCAGAAAGGTCGGATACGGGGTGTTGTTCGCGAATACGCGTTGATTTCGGTGTGCACGCACATCCGAATCAACTTCTGAGAAATCTCACACGACCGTATCAACGTCGCGCACGTATCTGTGAAGACCGCACGCGACCAAGTCGTCCCGTTTGGCCGGGCGCACTCAGTTCCGGGGTAAAATAGGGCATTATTTTTCCTGTTTTTTGATCGCGGTGTGCGATCACCACAGGACGCGATGCACCGAGCGAGTTGCAGGGACACCGAGAGGGTCACACAGTCTATACATAGCAACTGACGGAATTGAAAACAGAGTTACGTGGCGAGAGAAATCGGTATCTGAACAGGGCCCCGTGAATCTATTTTTTACGTGTCCGTGCGTCAACGTCGTGTCCAGCATCCCTGTTGGATCCTGTTGCTCGCGTCCCGATCGAGGGCTCGTGTGCCCGCTTCTAGGGCTGTGTCCAGGACTGGGTGGACTCGTCGGCGGAGGCAGGGTCATCGAGGGCTGGGTGGGGGCTGCCGTCGGGTTCGAGGAAGGGTCGACTCGGGTGAAGCGGGCCTGTCGTCGGGTCTGAGGCGGACTCGGGTGGAGCGGTGATGGGGTTCGCTGGGGCGGAGCGGTGTTGTCCGCCGCGGGGCTGTGGGATGAAGGAGGAAGGCATCGTCGAAGGGTTCTGTGCGGGGGTCGTCGGCCAAGGGTCGTCGACCAGAGAGGGAGTCGTCCGGTGGCCTGGCGGCAGCGGCATGGGGGGATTAGGGCTGAGGAGATGGGGTTGTCGAAGGGCCTGGTTTCTGGGTTCACGGCGGAGAGGAAGAGGGCTGATCGGAGATGAAGTCGGCGGAGGTGTGGCTAGGGTTTTTTGAGGCTGGGCACGGAAATCGAGGAGGTTTTTTTTATAGGCTGCTACAGGAACTCCGGCCGGGCTAGGGTTTCCATACGGGTTTCGGGTCCGGGTCGGGTTTAGCTCGGATCCGACCCGACCCAACATACAGTTTTGGTTCAGCCAGATTGGGTTTGGTTTAGTTTAATTTGGGTTTAGGTTCGGTTTATAATTCCAATGGTTTTTAAGGCTTTATAAATGCTTCCGGAGTCCAATAAATTTCCGAAAAATTACCCTATGTCCGATTTTCCATTTTACACCTTAAAATATTCTTTCCATAATATTTTAACACCATCTAGCAGCACATAAAATTCTTTAAACCACAATTACCTTTGTTATAAATTCCAGAAAATACCAAAAATTCGGGATAACACATTTTAATATTTATTCTCAAAATCAGGGTGTTTACAATCTACCCCCCTTAAGAGGATTGTGTCCTCGCAATCAAAGAATAAGCTACTAAGGAAGAACTATAAAATACATGGTTGCTTATTTCACAACTGCCTCCTCAAACAGGTGGGGGTAACGTTGGCGCATACTATCTTCTCGTTCCCAAGTCGATTCTCCCAGAGAATGATGTTTCCAAGCTACACGAACCAGTCTGATTGTCTGTCCCCACAATATCTTCTTGCTGACGTCGAGGATGCCAACTGGTTGCTCTTCATATCTCAAGCTTGGGCCTACTGCGATCTCTGAATGATCGACTACGTGACTTGGGTCGATCACGTACCTTCGCAGCTGTGAGACGTGGAATACGTCATGCACTCCCTCTAAGGATGGGAGTAATGCAAGACGATAAGCCACCTCACCAACGCGCTCTAGAATGTCAAATGGCCCAATATACCTTGGGCTCAACTTGCCTCTGCTTTCAAATCTGATAGTACCACGAGTGGGCAAAATTCTCAAGAACACGTGCTCTCCTTTTTTAAACTCTAGGGGACGTCTGTGCGTATCTGCCCAATGCTTCTGTCTGTCCTGAGCTGCTCGTAGATGATTCTGAATCTGTTTCACCTTCTCCACTGTCTGCGTTACTAATTCTGGACCCAGTATTTGACGTTCACCAACGTCACTCCAACATATAGACGATCTGCACTTCCTTCCGTATAAAGCTTCGAATGGTGCCATCTGGATGCTGGCCTGATAACTGTTATTGTAGGAGAACTCCACTAAGTGCAAATAATCTTCCCAAGATCCTCCAAAGTCTAGCATACATGATCGTAACATATCCTCCAAAATCTGAATGGTGCGCTCCGATTGGCCATCTGTCTGTGGGTGGTAAGCCGTGCTGAATTTGAGTCTGGTGCCCAGGCTCTCTTGCATGCTTCTCCAGAAATGAGAGGTAAATCTCGAATCTCGGTCCGATACAATACTAACAGGCACTCCATGTAATTTGATAATTTGTCGCATATACATGTCGGCTAGTACCTCTGTGGACTGTCCAACCCTAAATGGCAAGAAGTGTGCCGATTTAGTGAGTCGATCCACTATAACCCATACTGTGTCTCTTCCGCTGGGGCTCCTCGTAAATCCTGTGACAAAATCCATCGTGATATGCTCCCACTTCCATTCCGATATAGGAAGCGGCTGTAACATACCTGCAGTACTCTGATGTTCGGCCTTTACTTGCTGGCAGACTAAGCATTTGGCCACAAATCTTGCAATCTCCCTTTTTATTCCATGCCACCAGTAGTACTGTCTCAAGTCTCAGTACATCTTTATTCCTCCTGGGTGAACAGAGTATATAAAGCTATGTGCTTCAGTCATTAACTCCTGTCTCAGTTCTCTATTTTGAACGTACAGGAGATTTCCAAACCTCAATGTCCCATCTTCGTGAATGCGAAGTCCTGTCTGCATGCCTGCTTCTGTCATCTCTTTCAACCTTCTAAATCTAGCATCGGTGGGCAATGCCTCCTTAATCTTCTCCACGAGTGATGACTTAATTTCAAGATTAGCCATCAAGCCATTCTGTCCTGGTAAGACAACCTCTATCTGAAGCTCCTGTAGATCCCTTAATAACTCGGGCTGCATTGTCAAGAAATAAGCCGTAGGCTTCCTGCTCAGTGCGTTTGCTACTACATTCGCCTTTCCCGGATGATATTGCAGATCTATGTCAAAGTCTACCATCAATTCAAGCCAACGCCTCTGCCTCATGTTAAGCTCCTTCTGAGTATATACATACTTCAAATTTTTGTGATCTGTAAAGATGTCTACTTTCTCCCCATAAAGGTAGTGCCTCCAAATCTTCAATGCAAATATAACTGCTGCTAACTCCAGATCGTGTGTTGGGTAGTTCTTCTCGTGAACCTTCAACTGTCTTGATGCATAAGCAATGACTTTACCATGTTGCATTAAAACACATCCCATTCCACTACCTGATGCGTCACTGTAAACAACAAAACCTCCTGACCCTGAAGGAAGAGTCAAGACAGGTGCTGTTGTTAATCTTCTCTTCAGTTCTTCGAAGGCCTTCTGGCAGTCTTCTGTCCATATAAAATCCTGGTCTTTACGTGTCAGCTTCGTCATCGGTTCTGCAATCCTCGAGAAATTTTCTACAAACTTTCGGTAATATCCCGCAAGTCCGAGAAAACTTCTCACCTCTGCAACTGACGTGGGTGTAGGCCAAGTCTCTATTGCCGCGACTTTCTCTAGATCAACTGAAAGTCCTTCCCCTGATATGATATGTCCCAAGAAAGGTACTTTGTCCATACAGAACTCACACTTACTGAGTTTGGCGTATAACTTTTCCTGTCTCAAGGTCTCTAACACGATTCTGAGATGCTCTCGTGCTCTTCATGGCTCTTGGAATATATGAGAATGTCATCAATGAAGACCACCACGAATTTATCCAAGAACTGATGAAAGACTCTGTTCATTAAGCTCATAAACACTGCTGGCGCGTTGGTTAAACCAAACAGCATCACCAAGAACTCATAATGTCCATACTTGGTCCTGAAAGCTGTCTTCGGGATGTCTTCCTTCCTCACTTTGATCTAATGGTAGCCGGATCTAAGGTCAATCTTCGAGAATACCCTTGCACCACTCAATTGATCGAATAGATCATCAATGCGTGGTAAGGGATACATGTTCTTGATGGTTACCGCATTTAGTGCCCTGTAGTCAATGCATAACCGTACTGTTCTATCCTTCTTCGGTACAAATAATATGGGTGCTCCCTAAGGTAAAATACTGGGCTTAATGAAACCCTTATCCAGAAGATCATCTACCTGTTCCTTCAACTCCACTAACTCCTTAGGTGCTAGCCGATATACTGATGAAGTGATAGGCTCTGCTCCTGGAGTTAAGTCTATTGTGAACTCTATTTCCCGATCAGGTGGTAAACCTGGAAGTTCATCAGGAAATACATCCACAAACTCAGATATGACTCTCGGATAACCTGTCTCCCCTTCTACAGATAGTACCCTAAGAGTAGGCTAAACTCCTTGCTCTACTGCTCCTCGAAGAAACTCAAATTCAGGATGTCCTGGGGGTCTAAATATAACCCGTCCAAGTCGACAATCAAGAGTCGCATGGTACTGACTTAACCAGTCCATACCAAGTACAACATCATAATCCGGTATAGAAAAGATCAGGAATTGAGCTCGCATTTCTCTGCCGCAAACTACTACATAACATGATCTACAGACGTCACTAACCGGAATAATTCTACCTCCCATAAGAATTCTCTTCATCTTCGAAAGGGGTGCGGTAGCTACTCTATGGGTGGCTACAAAGCTAGCTGCTATAAATGAATGCGATGCTCCAGAATCAAATAATGCTACAGCTGGTAATGAAGCTACTAAAATAGTACCTGCGATGACCTCGCCTGCTGTAGCCTCCTCCTGAATAGCTAATGTGAATGCCTGGCCTCGTCCCTGAGCTTGGCCTCTCTACTGCTGAGCCTGCTGAAATAGCGCTGCCTGTGGTGCCAGGGGTGGTCTCTGCTGATTCCCTCCTGGGGCTGGTGGCCTGACTCCTCCAGCTCCTGCCTGCTGTGCTCCTACAGCTGGATAAGCTGGTCGTGGTGCAGGCAAAGCTAATCTCGGTGCTCCCTCTCTGCGCTCGGTGCAGTCTCTGGTCTGATGCTGGTTGGAACCGCAAGCTAGGCAGAGTCCCAACTTACGTCTGCATTCTCTCTCAATATGACCTATCTTGCCGCAGTGGTGACAAGTAGGGAGAGATATGGCCCTGTGTGCTGTCCTCTCTGGTATACTCCTCTGGGTCCGTTTGGCTGAATCCCCATGTACTGTCCTGGATGGTGCTGAGTTGATAGGCCTCTTCAGGTTCGACTCTCTTCTAGTGACGCGCTCCATGCGTCGTGCTGCTACGAGAACGTCGGTGTAAGATGTAGGTGCGACCGATCCAATCAATCTCTGGAGCTCGAACTTCAGCCCGTCAAATAACTTCTTATCTTTCTCTTCCTCTGTCGCAATCAAGGTTGGGGCAAAGCGACTGAGGTGAATGAATTCCGCGTTATATTCTTCCACTGTCATGTTGCCTTGGATAAGGCGGTTGAACTTGTCTCTGAGCTCTGACCGTGCTACTGCGGGAATATATATCTCTCGAAAGAGTCTAGAGAACTCTTCCCAAGTGACTCGGTCCTGCCCGAGTCTCCTCTCCTCTGCTAACCACCAGTGATGTGCAATCTCAGTTAACTGCATTCTGACTGCAGTCATCCACTTCTCTCTCGGAAGTTCAGCGGCTTCCAACTGATGCTGTATGTTTGTAAGCCATTCATGAACTTCTGTTGGCCCTTCTTTACCAGAAAATGTACGAGGCTTGAGCTGACGGAAGTCGGTGATGGATCCCGTCGCTGTTCGCCTCGTTGGTAGATTTTCCTGCTCCAATGTGGATACCAGGCTGGTTCTCAGATTCTCGGCCTCCTGACGATGTGCTTCCTGCTGAATCTGCTGCCGGGCTTGCATCATAGCATACATCATCTGGAACATCTGTTGCCCGTCTATAGCTTGTCCTGGCGGGAAAACTGGCATCTGGGGAGTGAACTGTGATGGAGGTAGAATGTCATCTCTCCGGAACCTTGGATTAGGCTGACCGGTTTGATCGCTCTGCGATGCTTGTCCTCCATTCCCTGGAGTCACTCCGTCTGTATAAGTAACCACAGCGTCGTGTGGCGTATCCAATGGAATCTCATCTCCGTTCCGGGGATCCATTTCTCTACAACCAAAAGATAAACTGTAAGAACGCTCAGAGGAATCAAACATGATGCAAATCAAGTAACAATTTTGAGTTCGATATAGAGTTCAAACATGGTTTAATTAATGGATGAGATCCTATAATTTATCCTATTCTTAGGGCAGGCTGGTTCAGTTCCTAAGTTGAAACCGAATAATTTAGTCGGAGACCTGCATGGGCCACCACAAAAACCATGTCACGCCCCAGTCCCAAAATACCGAGGGACCAGATACGTGGCAATGGCCAGCAGTACGCTCCGATGGACAAACCCAATTTAATGGATCCATCAGGGCATACTTAAGCTGTAAAATCAAGTCTACGACAACATGGCACAACTATTCTCATCCACACAAGATATAAAAATATTATCCACAGAATAAATGAGGAATGTAAATCATCAACCAGTCTCAACAAAGTACTTCGGGGAACAACCCGATAAATATCTGATACAATGGTTCAACAGACCAGAATATAAATGACTGAAATAAATAATAAATACTGAGCATGAACATGGATGCTCAGGAAAAGTCTTCGGCTAACAACTCGTCCTCGGATGGCGGTACAGCTCCTGGATCAGCTCCTGCTGCGGTCCCGTATACCTCGGGATAGATCTTGTCCTCAAATCCTGGGGACATAATCCGGATCCAGGTCCTCAGGGGACATAACAAGGTACAAGAAAGCTCATACCAAAATAAATGCAGTGCAGCAAATAATAAAATAAATAGGGTAAGTATGTAAACATCTGTGTGAAATGCAAGAGAGAATATCAATAGTACTCAGGTTGAAACAACTACAAGCTCTGTGTAGGGGAGCCGGTAGCAGTGGTATCATGAGGTGGTCTAGCTCAGCGGGAGACTGAGTAGCCGGCATAACATAATCAACCTGTAGCCTGTGGGTCTCTCCAGCAATAGATGGAACAATAAGGGAATACTAAATAACCAGCTAAGTGATATGCAAGATGAGAGCAGCACTAGATCTCAGGCTGAAGCCACTACAAGCTCTGTGTCGGGGAGCCGGAAGCAGCAGTAATAATGAGCAATGGGCCAAGCTCGGCTGTAGAGTCTTGTGCCTCACAATAATAGGGGTGTATATATATGATCAGCCTGTAGTCTGTGTGTTTCTCCCCACCCAATGTAACCACGCATATCATGACCATAACGTCTCATGTCCATGTCAGCGGGATCATAACTAATGCACAAGTCATAATGTATCTAAAAGTAGAGTATCTCTGTCAAGTCTTGTATCCTATACAGAATCACCATGAATATCTCGGGAAGATCCTGTCTCATGAACAGTATCCAGTATCCTGGGTCATAATGTACTTGGTAAGACAAGTACGAGAATATATAGTGTCACGTATGTCCATCTCTAGATGACAATACCCAACACCGCGTACGGTGTCGGCACCCGACTGATAATCGGACGCTAAGTACATCACACGGTCCTAGGTTGAGCATGCACAATAATATAAATGAAGCAAGGAAATATATAACAATACTGCAGAGTTTGGCAAGGTACACTTGCCTGATGTCCGAATACCAACAACTGTCCCTGTATCAGTGGATTCGGAAGGTGCTACTCCAAAAGCTGTAATAAACATCACAAACAGTCTCAGAAGATGTCAAATAGCTAGAAACGTCTGTCCTTACGTCCAATTTGGACACAGGGACAAAAAGGTCATTTTTGGGCCAAAGCGGGTCCATAGGAGGGCCACTTTGCACCGAAAAGTGTGCCAGGGTCAAAGGTCTCCAAATTTCTCAAACTCAGTGTCTACAAGTCAGGAACGATGATACAAACCCAACAGAACTTCCAGAATTGGATTCCGATGAGCCGATCATAAAATCTTCTGTCAAGTGGAGCCTGTAGGGCCCACGATACGCGATTTTGTCAACGTTCTCAGAATCGAACCAAACTTGGGTCACAGGACCAGCGTATTGTTACGAGTCCGATGGCATAAGTTTTGTCTCGATCCGACGTGTGTACACAAAGTTAAAGCGTGTTCCAGAAAGGTCGGATACGGGGTGTTGTTCGCGGATACACGTTGATTCCGGTGTGCACGCACATCCGAATCAACTTCTGCGAAATCCCACACGACCGTATCAACGTCGCACACGTATCTGTGAAGACCGCACGCGACCAAGTTGTCCCGTTTGGCGGGGCGCACTCAGTTTCGGGGTAAAACAGGACATTATTTTTCCTATTTTTGGATCGCGGTGTACGATCACCACAGGACGCGATGCACCGAGCGAGTTACACGAGCACCGAGAGGGTCACACAGTCTACACATAGCAACTGACGGAATTGAAAATGGAGTTACATGGTGAGAGAAATCGGTACCTGAACAGGGCCCCGTGAATATGTTTTTCACGTGTCCGTGCGTCAACGTCGTGTCCAGCGTCCCTGTTGGATCCTGTTGCTCGCGTCCCGATCGAGGGCTCGTGTGCCCGCTTCTAGGGCTGTGTCCAGGGCTGGGGGGACTCCTCGGCGGAGGCAGGGTCGTCGAGGGCTGGGCGGGGGCTGCCGTCGGGTTCGAGGAAGGGTCGACTCGGGTGAAGCGGGCCTGTCGTCGGGTCTGAGGCAGACTCGGGTGGAGCGGTGATGGGGTTCGCTGGGGCGGAGCGGTGTTGTCCGCCGCGGGGCTGTGGGATGAAGGAGGAAGGCGTCGTCGAAGGGTTCTGTGCGGGGGTCGTCGGCCGAGGGTCTTCAACCAGGGAGGGAGTCGTCCGGTGGCCTGGCGGCAGCGGCATAGGGAAATTAGGGCTGAGGAGATGGGGTTGTCGAAGGACCTGGTTGCTGGGTTCACGGCGGAGAGGAAGAGGGCTGATCGGAGATGAAGTCGGCGGAGGTGTGGCTAGGGTTTTCCGAGGATGGGCACGAAAATCGAGGAGGTTTTTTTATAGGCTGCTACAGGAAATCCGGCCGGGCTAGGGTTTCCATACGGGTTTCGGGTCCGGGTCAGGTTTGGCTCGGATCCGATCCGACCCAACATACGGTTTTGGTTCAGCCAGATTGGGTTTGGTTTGGTTTAATTTGGGTTTAAGTTCGGTTTGTAATTCTAATGGTTTTTAAGGCTTTATAAATGCTTTCGGAGTCCAATAAATTCCCGGAAAATTATCCTATGTCCGGTTTTCCATTTTACACCTTAAAATATTCTTTCTATAATATTTTAACACTATCTAGCAGCACTTAAAATTCTTTAAACCATAATTACCTTCGTTATAAATTCCAGAAAAATACCAAAAATTCGGGATAACACATTTTAATATTTATTCTCAAAATCAGGGTGTTTACAATGGGTAGGGTATTGGTTCAGTACTAACTCACATTCTTCTACTAAGTCTACTACTTTTGAAGTTGTCTATGGCAGAGCACCACCCAACATGCTCACATATGTGTCCGACACTACTAAGGACATGGAGGTAGCCGAGACAGTAGATCACATAGATAATGCCTTACACTTGTTGAAGGATAATATGATTTTAGCCCAAGACAGGATGAAAAAATTTGCTCACATGTATAGAACTGAAAGGGAGTTCACAGTGGGAAACCAAATTTATCTAAGAGTGCAACCTAATAGGCAAATTTTAATTGCTCATAGAAAGCCACATAAACTATCACCCAAAAATTATGGAAATCGGTTGGAGCCCACATGTATTAGGGTGGAAACAGAAATAGGGAACAAAATTTGCAGGAAGATCTATTCTGAAATTATGGACCTTATAGGGTTCTAGCTAGAGTTGGGGCTGCTGCTTGTAAGTTGGACCTTCCCAAGGATGCATAAATATATCCATTTTTTTTCATATGTTAGAGCATCATTAGTAAGGCCCATCACGTATTCTAGATTTTAGATTTAAAATGTATGAGCTCATTTTGTAGAATAGTAAGTCCCATCTCTAGTTCCAATTTCTAGATTTTGAGTCTGATTTCACCCAAGGGAGCTATAGGTTGGGCTCCCAATTTATAGATTCTAGATTGTAGGAATCCATTTTGTAGAATCACTACCAGAATAAGGCAAATTAGTGACGCAGAAAAGCTTCACCAAATGTCAAAAATACGTCGCAAATACCAAGTAGCGATGTATTTAGCGACGTTTGGACTTAGTCGTGAAAAAACTAGTCGCTGATCAAAATAACGTCGAAAAAATGTTGCTCTAGCGACATAATTTAGCGTTGTTACAAAGTCGCAAAAATGATGACTCTTAGCGTTGAGTGTCGTCAAATTTGTGATGTTGAAATTTGGTCGGTAATTGTCGTTAAATTTAGCGACTACCTGCGACAGAATCAACGACGAATAGCTGACATGGCCAAAATTGCCATGTCAGTAATATTTAGCGACGTGTAGTGATGATCAGCGGTGCAATGAGAAAGTTTAGCGACGTTATTAGCGACGCATAAGGACATTACTGAACGTCACTAAACATCGATAAAAGTCGCTAACACTACTAGAATAACACATATTAGCGACGCCTAAAAGTGTCGCTAATTAAACTAACGTCGCTAAAATAATTTTACGACGTAATTAGTAACGTTTTTACGGTGTCGCATATTTCATGCTAGCTGACAACAAAAATTTTGCTAGTCGTCACTGTAGCGACGTATATTTGCAGCGACACGACATTGCAAAATATACGACGATTAGCGACGTGTCGTCGTTAAATGATGACGTAATATTTGGTCACAAAATGTCGCTACATTAGCGACATTATGAGCGACGTTTTGCTACAACAATGCTGACATGGCAAGTTTTGCCATGTCAGCATGTTAACGATGTTTAGCGACATACTAGCGACGTCCTTAGTATCAGGTAGTGACGTTCCAATACTTTTTAGCGACATAAATGTACGTCGCTGAACGTCGCAATACGTCGTAACACGTCACTAAATTGAAAAAAATACAATTTATAAAATATTTTCCAACAAAACTCTACCTACAGTTATAAAATCACAGTTTATATAAATAGACCCGGAGCAACCCTTCGTTGAATTTTTTGGGTTCACCGACCCTTTCGGTGGAACACTCAACACTGGAAAATTTTGGTGTGCAGTTAATATAAATAATAAATTAAAGTCACATAGAAAAAAATCTACAAAGTTACATTACACTAAATTAATATGTCCCAAGAAGTAGATAAATAAATTTAAAATAAGTGCCACATGAGTCTCAGAATGTAATAAAAAGTAAGAAATAAATACATCAAAGTCCCAAGAATGGGCCAATAAACACAAACACACTAAAACCTGTCCAAACAAGGACTACTTTTAATCAGGAGGAGCACCGCCGCGCATCTGAGGTAGAAGAAACTCATATTGCTCATATGAAAGCGTCACCGATACCGATGGAGGAGGCAGTGATGGAGGCGGTGTCGATGCCGGCGGACCAGGAGGACGTATCTGCTCCAATGCTAGCAGTCGAGCATTGTATGAATCCATGGCAGATACCACCCTCGAAGTGTTCTCCGCCACCGACCGGCTCAACAAATTCTGCGTCGCATGGATCCTCGCAAGTGAGTCTCTCATGGCCGTATGCGAACCCTCCAGCTCCGTCTGTCTGCGCTCTGTAGACGCGGCCAGAGTTGCCAAGTTGCGCTCTGTCATCTGGCCATAGTCCTGAGCTCCATAAGGTTGTACTATGTCGTATGGCTCAGAGTCCTGAGCTCCATAAGGCTATGCTCGAGCGAATCAAAACGTACGTTGATCGTCGCATCGTCCGTCTATGATGCACACTGTGGCCGCTCCGTAATCCTCCGTAGCAACTCGTCACGCAGGTCAGCAATCCAACGGTCAACACTCTCCTAGGCTAGTGCCGACGCCTAAGAAGGCTGAGAGGAATGCACACAGACAGAGGGGGCCCTGGATGACTGCGTCGTAATATAGGCGCCGTAGGATCCCGTACCGTAGTACGTACCCCACTGAAGGCCACCAATGGCAGTCATCCAGAGCTCGTCCGCCGATGGAGATATAGAAGGCTGCGAGGAAGTACTAGCCCCTTCCTCTGCAGGTGCACTAGCAGTCGCCCGCTCACGTAGTTTAAGATACTCTTCCTAGAAAAGTGGTTGCTAACATCTAAGTTACTTAATTACTAACTATATAGATATCTATTTGCATATTTTCTAAGTTATATTAAAATTAACACATGGTAGTAAAACGTACATAGGTCTGCGTGGCCTTCTCATCGATGAGCTTTCCGCCCTTCCGATGGGTGGCCAGGAAGACTATCATCATGTTGGCATCATCATCCCTCTGTAACTGTTAAAAATTATATTGTTTGTTATTAAAATTAAACATCTTATCCTACTTGCACTAAAATAATATATATTCAATAGAATACATACCAGACGACAGAAATATTCTATCATGGGAATCGAGCCACCACACCACTTTTCTGCCTTCGACCTAGCCGCCTTTGCCTTCTCCGACCGTTCCTTATACTTGGGTTCTCTTAATCTCGCCTTCATCGAAGTCCACTGCTCAGGCGTGATCCAACTATAGATCGTATCTTCGTCGAAATCACGGACCTTCTGGTCGTTGATTGCATCATGGATCAGCTTGGCGGCAACGGCAAAAAACTGCTCCTCGATCTTCCCAGCCCGTTGTAGTGGATAGAAATATGTTTTCTACAAGAAGTGAAATAGAGAGTTACATAATATGCATAGATGGTTATTGATATTAAAAGTAAATATATTTTTACCTTGAAGTGGGCAAACTAGAATGCTTTTCTATCTTCATGAGCATCTAAGTAGTTGTAAAATCCCTAATCCTAAAAATCGTATTTACCTTTTTAATTAATTATTAATTGAAATATAGTAATTAGTGGCTAATTAGGAGAAATAAAATTTTATTTAATTTTTATTTTAGGTGTTTGTGCATTTAGGGGATTTATGGAGCCATTATAAATTTTTCCTAATTTATTTCATATAGGAGACCCTTTGGGCAGTTGCTAGCTTAATGGTATGCAATAATATAAATTCTAGAATTTTTTTCTATGTATATATATATATATATATATATATATATATATATATATAGTTAAATAGAAATGAAGAAAAAAAATTCCTATTGGATCTACCCCGAACCCTACCCAATAACCTACCCACTACCCGTTTGAAAACCCGACCCGTGTGCTAAAAAATAATCAGCAGCAGCCGTAGCACATAACCAAACCCCCCCCCCCCCCGCGCGCGTTTGAGAGCCCAGCGCTCCATCCTCCCTATATATATTCATCGCCAACCAAAACCCTAACCCTAGATCATATCTCTTTCCATCTCGACCTCCCCTCAACCAGAGCCTCCACCTGACCGCACTTCACCGCCCAGCCAAGCCGTCCAGTACCGAACCCGATGATCGCGATCAACCGCGATCGCGCGCTGCAGTTTCAAACAGCAGAAGTACATATATTCACGTGCTGTTTTCCGTCACCTCGCTCAACCAAACCCGACCCCGTCTTCACCGGTATGTTCACCACTTAACCCCCTTCAATATCTGTATGTTAGTTGACCTCGAACAGCACAAATTCGTAGGCGAAAACAGCGTCCAAGTTGACGAAAAATGACAACTTTTGGGTATCACAGAAAACTGCGGTAACTACCTATGTTCCCGGATTCGCATCTCCCACCACAGAGATCCGAATCCGATTTTTGTTTTTGGTATGCGGAGACCAATTGACCTAGTTTATTTTTTGTCAAATATATTAATTTATTAATTGCTACGTGTAAAATTTAACCAGTTAGAAAACCCCGAAAACCCATTTTTTTAGATTTCCAAAATTTGTGATACGGAGTGCGCCCAACCAAACAGGACCGCCCCGTCGTGTACCGAGTGTACCAAAAGGTGCGTGCAGTGTACCCGGACGTGTGAGATTTTGCGAAAACTGATTTGTACGCCTGTGTGTGTCGGAATTAGCCCGTATCCGCAGCAAATCTCCCGTGTCTCTACTTTGCAAAAGCCCTGCGCATTTAGTGCATGCTCGTCAGATTGTGACAAAACTTATGCCACTGGACTCGTGATAACGCGCTGGTCCTGTGACCCAATTTTCACGCAATTCTGAGACAGTTGACCAAGTCGCCAATTGGCGGGCCCCACGATTGACTTTTTGGGCAAAATTATGTTCGGCTCATAGGAATCAACATTTGGATATACGGTTGAGTTCGTACTAACATTTAGAGTTTGTTTGACCTATAATTTGTCCTATTTAGAGAGTGTTATCCTTGGCACGCTTTTCGGTGCAAAGTGGGCCACAAGTGGACCCCACTTTAACCCAAAATTACCGTTTTTCCCCTGTGTTCAAATTGGACAAAAGGGTAGTAATTTCTAGCTATTTTGCTGATTTCAGAAACATTGGTAATATCTATTTCAGCATCCGGAGACGATTGTTCGGAGCCATTAGTTCCTAACCCTGAGTCCTCGACATTTGGATGATTACACTTTACAGATTTTTTGCCAGGCAAGTATACCTTGTCATTGTACTGTATTTATATTCTATATGATGCATGTATATTTTATTTCTGCTTATTTTAGTTCATATATTTTAACTGTTATATAAATTGCGCGTCCAAGGAAACTTGGGTACAACGACGGTGTCGTCGTACTATGCTTTTATTTATGAATCTGCATTGGACCTACTTTATGATACCACCCCATTATCATGAGGCATTTTATGTTTCATTGGCCATGACACTATTCTTACACAAGTGTGAGTCACATGTAGGATACGGACTTGCGTACTCGGCTGGCTACTGGTACGTATAGGTCGTGCGACGGATAGAGATAACTGCCAATAGAAACTTTGCATGCTGGTAGACCTGGCAGTTATTAGAGGTATTATCGTGTCATGTATATGACATGCTTAGAGCATGGGGTGGGGAGAACAACAAGTAAGGCATTTGGGCTCCTTCGTACTTTTTTCTTCTGTAACCCGGAAGCTCCGCTGGAGATACGGGCGGTGATGACCCCATTTATTACAGGCGGCCTCTGCCGTTCAAAAGACGACATGCTTTGAGGCCCCTGATTCTCCAAGAGAGTCACGCCAATCCTATTTTTAGCCAGATAGCCCACTTGGTGGAAAGTTGTTCTCAAACTGCATTCACTTAGACGGTTAGGCGACCACATTGGATGTTATATTTCAGTACTTTATTGGCATATTTATATGTATCTTGTTATATCCCTCTGAGGACCTGGTACCTTTCCAGATATAGATGAGCAGGAGTATCCGCAGGAGTATGGACCTGGACCTGACGCTACTTATCAGACTGAGGAGGTCTTACCTTCGGATTATCTGTGATCCATTGCAGCTTTTAGAGATTTTAGTTATATTCTTTTCGAGACATTTATTCTTATATTAGAGTTTATTCTCTTCTCTCTTTAGTAGTTTTGGTATAGTCGATTGCAGTGGATTTGTTTCCATCTGACTATCATACTTTGATACTCATCTTGATATTCAGTTATTTATTTTCATTTATCTATTTATTTGTGCTGTGGATGAGATATAGATTGCGTGTGACTTGTTGTGACAGTATATTACCACTTTGGATTGGATATTCATGTACAGCGTACGTGTGTATATGGTTTCCATATATTGGAGTTCGTATACATACGGCTGTCGTGTTACGTATTCCTAGTCCTACGTATTTTGGGACTGGGGCGTGACATATTTTTGTGGTGGCCCATGCAGGTCGAGAATATATTGTCTCGGTTACGTAAATGTACTGAACAAGCCTGCGTATAGGAATAAAGTATAAGGATCTCATCCACGCTTGACTAAAATCCATCCTTCCTATTTAAATGCTTGCATCCTGTTTGATTTCCGTACTTTTTCTAATCGTTTCGTACATCACCTGCAGAGAGATGGATATGTAAATTGGATGCACTGCCGCCGATGGCGACACAACTTCTGGAGTCAATGGTCAGACTCGAGGAGGGACCTCAACGATCCCTAGACTTTCAGGACCAGATAGACAGACTCACTATCCTATTCCATCTGATCTTCCTGCTTCACCCAATGGGAACCTTCCAGCTTCGTTGACACCGCAGGATGGCCAGACACAGCTGTTCCAATTCTTCCAGATGATCATGCAGGAACAGCAACAACAGGCCACCACACTAGTTGCAGAGTAGAGGCAGCGAGCAGTAGAGAAGAGGCAAGAATTTCTGGCAGCACTTGAGAGGATGGCTGCACAGGCTACTATTCTAGCTCAAGTACTAGCTCCAGTACCTCGAGCTAGAGTTGGTTCAGTAAAGGACTTTATACAGATGGGTCCCAAGCCGTACAAAGGTACTGAGAGCCCAGAGGAGACTACCAACTGGATTACTCACACGCAGAAGCTATTGGAAGCATCGTAGCTACCTGCAGACTTATGGATGACAGGTGTAAGGACGCTTCTAGATAGTAATGCTCATCACTGGTGGGAATCCATGGAGCGCCAGTTGGGTACATACCAGACTTGGGAGCAGTTTTTGAAGTGCTTTGAGAGAAAGTACTTCCCGGATACGTCAGAGATGCATTGTACGATCAGTTTCTTCACTTGGAGCAGGGAAACAGAACAGTGGACGAGTATGATGCCGAGTTTAGTCGTCTCAGTAGATATGGCGCTGCCTTGATACCAGATGACTTGGCTAAGGCTATGAGATTTTATTGCAGACTGACTCAGGAGCTCCAACATTACACTAGCTCACAGTCCCGAATCTCTTATGCTGAACTACTGACAGAAGCCAGATTGCAAGAAACCATCAGCAGAGGAAAGGGAGGTCAACTGAGGACACAACAAGGATCGGTAAGGACACAACAAGGACCAACAAGGACACAACAAGGAGGACCTATCAGACGTCCCTTGGCACTGCAGCATCAACAACAAAGAGACGGACCGTACCAGATTCCGGAGAAACCCCAGTGTAATTATTGTGGGAAAATTGGACATATTTTGAGAGATTGTCAGAATCGCTTAGGACAGTGTTTACGATGTGGTTCCGGACAACGTTTGGCAAGAGATTGTCCAAGGCAACAGACATTGACATGCACTACCACCATGAGCACAGAGACTAGCACTTCCAGCACCGAAGCCAGCTCAACAGATGGCTAGACCAAGAGCACCTCGAGCCCTAGCAGCAGGAGAATTTCAGCGAGGACCATCGCTACCTACCCAGGAGGATCAGTATATGAGGGCCGGAAATGGACAACCGCAGAGGAATGGGCAAGCTTTTGCATTAGAAATGGATGACTTAGATCAGGAGGTGGATGTCATAGCAGGTATTACTCTTGCTTTTACTTTTTCTACTGTGACATTGTTTGATACGGGAGCCACCCACTCATTCATATCATCTAGTTTTATTGCCAAACACAATATTGCCTCTACACCTTTATCTAGTTGTGTTAGAATTCTTACCGGAGGAGGAGTAGTACCAGTTAGCCGAGTTTGTAGATCGTGTTCTATAGTGATATGTGGCAGAGAGATGAACGCCCGACTCTTATTCCTTCCTATGCCAACCTTTGATATTGTGTTTGGGATGGACTGGCTAAGCAAGTACCATGCTTTCTTCTATTGTTTTGGAGGAAGCATTCTTTTTAAGGTACCAGGCCAGCCTGAACTTGAGTTTACACGAGGATCCACAGAAACCCTTGATGCTATGCAGCTCGCAATGGACGATGTTGTCTATCATCCCATTATTTTAGAATTTCAAGACGTCTTTCCGGAGGAATTGTCAGGACTACCCCCAGACAGAGAAGTAGAGTTTTCGATTGAATTGATACAGGGAGCTGCACCCATAGCGTCACATGTTTACAAACTGGCGAAGAAGGAGATGGATTAGCTGAAGGCACAGTTGAAAGAACTAGAAGAGAAAGGTTTTATCCGACCAAGTGCATCACCCTGGGGAGCACCAGTGTTGTTTGTACCAAAGAAGGATGGGTCAGTGCGTATATGCATTGACTACAGAGCCTTGAATGCAGTGACTGTGAAGAATAAATACCCATTGCCATGCATTGATGACTTATTTGATCAACTCAGTGGAACCAAGGTATTCTCGAAGATAGATTTGAGATCGGGATATCACCAGGTGAAGGTACGAAAGCAGGACATTCCGAAGACCGCATTCAGAACAAGGTATAGACACTACGAGTTTCTGGTCATGCCATTTAGATTGACCGATGCTCCAGCTATCTTCATGGACTTAATAAATCGAGTCTTCCAACAGTATTTGGACTAGTTCGTGGTCGTCTTCATAGATGATATACTTGTCTATTTGAAGAGCCACGAGGAGCACGAGAAGCACCTGCGGATTATTCTAGAGACATTGAGGAGGGAGCAGTTATATGCAAAACTCAGTAAATGTGAGTTCTTCCTAGACAGAGTTTCATTTCTTGGGCATGTCGTTACGGAAGATGGCATTTTTATTGATCCAGAAAAGATTTCGGCAGTTGAGACATGGCCTGTTCCTAAATCAGCATTAGAGGTGAGAAGTTTCCTTGGACTTGGGGGATATTACCGACGGTTCGTGGAGAACTTCTCAATGATAGCATCACCTATGACTCGTTTTAATTGCAAGGATCAAGAATTCATATGGACCGACGAGTGTCAAGCCGCTTTTGAATAGTTGAAGAAGCGACTGACTACAGCACTAGTATTGACTATTCCATCAGGATCAGGAGGCTACGTGATCTACAGTGACGCATCAGGGAAAGGCTTGGGATGCGTATTGATGCAACATGGCAAGGTGATTGTGTATGCATCTAGATAGTTACGAGTGAATGAGAAGAATTATCCGACTCATGACTTGGAACTTACAACCGTTGTATTTGCTCTGAAGTTATTGTGACATTACTTATATAGGGAATGAGTGGAAATCTATACAGACCACAAAAGCCTCATGTACATCTTCACGCAGAAGGAGTTAAATATGAGGCAACGTCGATGGCTCGAGTTGATGAAAAATTTCGAGATAGAGCTACATTATCACCCAGTCAAGGCTAACGTTGTAGTAGATGCGTTAAGCCAGAAACCAACAGCTTACTTCTTGACAGCACAGAGAGAATTATTAAAGGACTTGCAAGAGCTTGGCATTGAAGTGATACTACCCGGAGCAGATGGGACACTAGCCAACTTGCAAGTACAATCATCATTAGTAGAGAGGATCAAGGCAGCGTTGCCTACAGACGCCAGATTCCGGAGATTGAAAGAAAGGACAGAGGCCAGAGAGCAGACAGGATTGCGCATTCATGAGGACGTGACATTACGATGTGGTGATCGTCTTTATATTCAAAATAGAGAGATTCGACAGGAGCTGACGACAGAAGCTCATAGTTCGATATATTCTATTCTTCCTGGAGGCACCAAGATGTATCGTGACTTACGCCAGCACTTTTGGTGACATGGAATAAAAAGAGAGATAGCTCGCTTTATAGCTAAATGTCTAGTATGTCTACAAGTAAAGGCGGAGCACCAGAGAACAGCAGGATTATTGCAACCACTTCCGATACCAGAGTGGAAGTGGGAGCACATCACTATGGACTTCGTCACGGGTTTTCCCAAGAGTCCAAGTGGAAGAGATGCAGTATGGGTAATAGTGGACCGACTCACCAAGTCAGCACATTTTTTATCTTTTAGAGTTGGCCAGTCTATAGAAGCTTTAGCTGACTTATATATGAGACAGATCATGAGATTGTACAGCATACCAGTCAGCATTATATCATACAGGGATTCGCGTTTTATATCGCACTTTTGGAGGAGCATGCAAGAGAGTCTTGGAACTCGTCTGAAGTTCAGTACATCTTATCACCCGCAGACAGATGGGCAGTCGAAGCATACTATTCAAACATTGGAGGATATATTGAGGGCTTGTATGTTAGACTTCGGAGGATCATGGGAGGACCGCCTACATCTTGTGGAGTTTTTTTACAACAATAGCTATCAAGTGAGTATTCAGATGGCTCCGTTTGAAGCATTGTATGGAAGAAAATGTAGGTTTCCTGTGTGTTGGAGTGACGTGGGAGAATGTCAGATTCTGGGACCAGAGTTGGTGGTCAACACCGTTGAGACAGTTAAGAAGATACAAGGACACTTGCGAACAGCACAAGACAGGCAGAAGCAGTGGGCAGACCTTCATCGTCGTCCCTTGGAGTTCAAAGAGGGCGATCATGTCTTCTTGAGGATATCACCTACCAGAGGCACCATTTGATTCGAAGGGCGTGGCAAGTTGAGTCCAAGGTATATTGGACCATTTGATGTGCTAGAGAGAGTAGGAGAAGTGGCATATCGACTTGCGCTACCACCTTCACTTGAGGGAGTACATGACGTATTCCATGTGTTGCAGCTCAGGTGATATATGGCAGACAGCAGTCATGTTCTCGACCATTCGGAGATCACCATTGGGCCGAGCTTATTATACCAAGAGCAACCCGTGGGAATCCTTGATCGTCGAAAGAAAGTGTTGAGGAACCAGTCTATTCCTTTGGTTCGCGTGGCATGGAAGCATGGCACGCCAGGAGAATCAACTTGGGAGCACGAGGACGACATGCACAAACGTTTTTCGAACCTATTCGCAGACCAAGGTATGAATTTACTTTGTTAATTTATATCTTATACCATCTTTCACCTTCTACCATGGCTTAATTTTAATTTCGAGGACGAAATTTTTATAAGTTGGTTAGAATATAAAACCCCTAAACCTAAAAAATGTATTTATCTTTTTAATTAATTATTAATTGAAATATAGTAATTAGTGGCTAATTGGAGAAATAGAATTTTATTTAATTTTTATTTTAGGTGTTTGTGTATTTAGGGGATTTATGGAGCCATTATAAATTTTTCCTAATTTATTTTATGTAGGAGACCCTATGGACAGTTGCTAGCTTATTGGTATGCAATAATATAAATTCTAGAATTTTTTTCTATGTATATATATATATATATATATATATATATATATATATATATATATATATATATATATATATATATATATATATAGTTAAATAGAAATAAAATAAAAATGAAGAAAAAAAAGAAAAAATTGGATCTACCCCAAACCCTACCCAATAACCTACCCACTACCCGTTTGAAAACCCGACCCGTGTGCTAACAAATAATCAGCAGCTGCCGTAGCACATAACACCCTCCCGGCGCATTTGAGAACCCAGCGCTCCATCCTCCTTATATATATTCATCGCCAACCAAAACCCTAACCCTAGATCATATCTCTTTCCATCTCGACCTCCCCTCAACCAGAGTCTCTACCTGACTGCCGTTCACCGCCCAGCCAAGCCGTCCAGAACCGACCCCGACGATCGCGATCAACCGCGACCGCGCGTTGCAGTTTCAAACAGCAAAAGTACCTGTGTTCACGTGCTGTTTTCCGTCACCTCGCTCAACCAAACCCGACCCCGTCTTCACCGGTACGTTCACCACTTAACCCCCTTCAATATTTGTATGTTAGTTGACTTTGAACGGCGCGTAACCCTTGGCGAAAACAGCGCCCAAGTTGACAAAAAATAACAACTTTTGGGTATCGCAAAAAACTGCGGTAACTACCTATGTTCCCGGATTCGCATCTCCCACCACAGAGATCCGATTTTTCTTTTTGATATACGGAGACCACTTGATCTAGTTTATTTTTTGTTAAATACATTAATTTATTAATTGCTGTGTGTAAAATTTAACCAGTTAGAAAACCCCAAAAACCTATTTTTCAGATTTCCAAAATTTGTGATACGGAGCGCGTCCCGCCAAACAGGACCGCCCCGTCGTGTACCGAGTGTACCAAAAGGTGCGCGCAGTGTACCCGGATGTGTGAGATTTTATGGAAACTGATTTGGACGCGTGTGCGCGTCGGAATCGGTCCGTATCCGCAGCAAATTTCTCGTGTCGCAACTTTTGTAAAAGCCCTACGCATTTAGGGCACGCTCGTCAGATTACGTCGAAACTTATGCCACTGGACTCGTGGTAATGCGCTGGTCCTGTGACCCAATTTTTACGCAATTCTGAGATAGTTGACCAAGTCACCAATTGGCAGGCCCCACAGTTGACTTTTTGGGCAAAATTGTTCGGCTCATCGGAATCTACATTTGGACATATCGTTGAGTTCGTATTGACATTTAGAGTTTTGTTTGACCGATAATTTATCCGAGAGACTGTTACCCTTGGCACGTTTTTCGGTGCAAAGTAGGCCACACGTGGACCCCACTTTGACCCAAAATTACCGTTTTGCCCCTGTGTCCAAATTGGACGAAAGGGTAGTGATTTCTAGATATTTTGCTGATTTTGAAAATATTGGTAATGTCTATTTTAGCATCTGTAAGCCCCCTGATTTTCAGTAATTATTAATTTGGATTTTTCGTAATTTTTCAGAATTTTTCTGAAATAAAAACCTAGGCCTTTGGTATTTAAATGATTTTTAATTACTGATAATTAATATTAAAATATTATTTAAATAATATTTTATGGTGTAAAATGGAAAATCAGACATAGGGTAATTTTCTGGGAATTTATTGGACCCCGGAATCATTTTTAACGCCCTGAAAACTGATGTAGAATTAAACCAAATTAAACCCGTGCCAACGTCCGACATCCCCATGAGAGCCGAAGCCAAGCCCAAGAAGCGTTGACCCAGCCCAAATCCTAGGTCAAACCCTAGTCCAATTTCTGTATGTATAAATATATAATTTCTTAAGTTTTTCTCCACAAATAAAAAGAAAAAAAAAAAGATCCCAAATCCCTAATCCCCAAATTCCTAATCCCCAAATCCCTAATCCTTAAACCTAACCCTAACACTAAGCCGCCACCCTCTCCCTGACCACTCCGGCGAGTCTCCGGCGCCGCCCCTAGCCTAGCCGCGTCTACTCCGGCGCACCGCTCGACAACCACCCGGCTCCCCCATCTCTCCGCCGCCTATGCAACAATCTCCTCCCCCTGTTCACCCCGCTGCCGGAACCCCAGGCGCGCCCTCGACCATCCAGCCGCTCCGCCCTCTCCGATCTCCACCGCCCTCTCTCCCCTCGACCACTATCTCCCACCACCGGTGCCACCCGACCTCCGACGATTCCCTCCCCGCTCACAGCCGACCTGAACCCTAGACGAACATCTTCCCCGTCGATTCCCCCGTGACTCGCCCGACTACTTCGGCCGACTCCGGCGGAACTGCTCTTCCTGCCTGCTGCCAGCGCTGCACCCGAGCACCCCGCATCTTCTCCCCGTCGCAGATCCGGCGAGCCCCTCCGGCCAGAGCCGACCCCGAGCCGAGCGCCACCCGCTTCGCCGCCAGCCTCCGCTCGAGCCACCCCCTCCGGCAAGCCCTACCCTAGTCTGGACTCATAGCCGACTCGGACACGGCAGCCCTGAATTGGACACAAACAGAAACCCTAGTCTGGACACAGAGACTTGGACACGTCCAGGACACGAAGGAGACGCTCGGACACGAGAATTCAGATTTCACGGAGCCATGTTCAGGTAGCATTTTCTCTCACCTCGTAATTCCATTTTCGATTCTGTCAGTTGCGTCGCGTAGACTGTATGACCCTCTCGGTGCCCGTGCAATCCGCTCGGTGCATCGCGTCCTGTGGTGATCGCAAACCGCGATCCAAAAATAGGAAAAACAACGCCACGTTTTACCCCGGAACTGAGTGCGCCCTGCCAAACGAGACGACTTGGTCGCACGCGGTCTTTACCGAAACGTGCACGACGTTGATACGGTCGTGTGGGATTTTGCAGAAGTCGATTCGGATGTGCGTGCACACCGGAATCAACGCGTATTCGCCGACACCGCCCCGTATTCGTCGATTCTGGAATACGCTGTATCTTTGTGTACACACATCGGATCAAGATAAAACTTGTGCCATCGGACTCGTAGCAATACGCTGGTCCTGTGACCCAAGTTTGTTTCGATTCTGAGAACGTTGACAAAATCGCCTATCGTGGGCCCCACAGGCTCCACTTGACGGGCAATTTTGTGATCGGCTCATCGGAATCCAATTTTGGAAGTTTCGTTGGGTTCGTATCATCGTTCCTGACTTATTGACACTAAGTTTGACAAATTTGGAGACCTTTGACCCTGACACGCTTTCCGGTGCAAAGCGGCCCACATATGGACCCCACTTTGGCCCGAAAATATCGTTTTTGCCTCTGTGTCCAAATTGGACTCAAGGATAGGCGTTTCTAGCTATTTGATATTTTCTGAATCTAATGGTGATGTTTATTTCAGCAACCGGAGTAGTACCTGCAGATTACACTGAGACCAGAGCTACAGTTGGAGCCAGAACCCCAGGCAAGTGTACCTTGCCAAAACTTGCAGCTTTGCTACTTATTTTCTTGACTTAGTTATATATCAGTGGGCAAGTATACCTTGCCAACTTTACATTTCTTGTAGCATTTTTCTTGATTCATTTATATTTTTGTGCATGCTTGACCTAGGACCGTGTGACGTACTTAGCGTCCGATTGTTAGTCGGGTGCCAACACCGTACGCGGTATTGTGTATTGTCATCTAGAGATGGACATTCGTGACCCCTTTACATTCTCGTACTTGTCTTATTAAGTACACTATAACCCAGGATACTTGACACTATTCATGGACAGGATCTTTCTGAGATATTCATGGTGATTCTGTATAGGATACAGACTTTATGGCATTGACATTATATTCCTAGATACTCTATGACTTCTGCATTAGATACGATCGTGCGTGACATGGACATGAGGCATCATGGACATGAGACGTGTGATTACATTGGGTGGGGAGAGACACACATGCTACAGGCTGACCCTATATATACACCCATATTATTATGAGGCACAAGACTCTGAAGCCCGAGCTTGGCCCATTACTCATTATTACTGCTGCTACCGGATCCCCGACACAGAGCTTGTAGCGGCGTCAGCCTGAGTTCTAGTGCTGCTCTCAGTTTGTATATCACTTAGCTGGTTATTTAGTATTCCCTTATTGTTCCATCTATTGCCGGAGAGACCCACAGGCTACAGGTTGATTATGTTATGTCGGCTACTCAGTCTCCCGCTGAGCTAGACCATCTCATGATACCACTGCTACCGGCTCTCCTACACAGAGCTTGTAGTTGTTTCAACCTGAGTACTATTGATGTTCTCTCTTGTATTTCACACAGATGATTACATACTTACCCTATTTATTTCATTATTTGCTGCACTGCATTTATTTTTGCATGAGCTTTCTTGTACCTTGCTATGTCCCCTGAGGACCTGGATCCGAATTATGTCCCCAGGATTTATAAACGAGATCTATCCCGAGGTATACGGGACCATAGCAGGAGCAGATACAGGAGATGATACAGGAGCTGTACCGACCTTCGAGGACGAGATCACACCAGAGGACTTCTCCTGAGTATTGGCTTTATATACTCATTTATTTCTATTTCCAGTTCCTTTATTTTCCAGTCTATTGCATTTATGTATCAGACTTATTCTCGGATTGTTCTCCGAGACACTTATATTGAGATTTGTTAGTTATTCCTATTTGCATTATTCTGGCATTTGATCTGTGATTATCTGTTGTGGATGAGATTAGCATAGACTGTGACTTGTATCATTGGACCTACTTATTCTTATATTACAGCTTAAGCATGCCCCGATGGATCCATTAAATTGGGTTTGTCCTTCGGTGTGTGCTGCTGGCTATTATCACGCGTCCGGTCCCTCGGTATTTTGGGACTGGGGCGTGACATGGTTTTTGTGGTGGCCCATGCAGGTCAACGACTAAATTGTTCGGTTTTAACTTAGGGACCGAGCAAGCCTGCAATAAGAATAGGATAAGTTTTAGGATCTCATCCACTTGCTTGAATCATTCTTGATCTCCATATCGGATTTGAATTAAATTCTTGACTTGCATCCTGCCTTGATTCCTGAGCGCCTCTTATAGTTTATTTTGATGCAGAGCAATGGGTTCACAAGCACGTGACGAGACTCATCTAGAAATACCACAAGATATTGTGGTTACCCACGAAGATAAAGTGACACCAGTTAGTGAAGGTCCATCATCACAACAAGCAAGTCAGTATGCCTCAAGAATCCAGGAAGATGACGTTCCACCATCGACGCAGTTGGCTCCACCGACGCCAACGGTTCCACAAGGGCAGGCTATGGACGAACAACAAATATTTCGAATATTCTACGCGATGATGCAAGCCCATCAGAAGGTTCAGGAAGAAGCTCAGCAGATCCAAGCGGAGAAGTTCATCGATAGATTCAGCTCAGAGTTACGGAAGTTAATCAGCCCCACTGCAACTACCTTGACGAGGATGTTCTTACTACAACACAGGCCATGGAGTGCAACACAAGGATAGAGTCCAGCCAGAAGTGGCCGTATACATCAGCACCAGACCAAGCACAACAGGAAAGAGCTACAAAGCGACCACAGATAAATCCACCACCGAGAGCGGCACCCAGAGCCTCATTCTTTCCTACTTGTTACTATTGTAGCAAGGTAGGCCATATTGAGGAGTGCAGACGCAAGTTAGGATTATGCTTGATTTGCGGAACCAATCAACACTTAGCTAAGGACTATTCTCAGCATCGAGAGAAAGCATTGACGATTCATCGACCAGCCACATCAGCACCAGCCGAAGCACCACAGGAAGAAATTGCAAAGAAGTCACACATGCACCAGCCACCAGAAGCATCTCCTCAAGTACTACCTATCTGTCAGCATTATCGTAAGCGAGGCCATATTGAGAACGAGTACAGACGTAAAAGGAAATTATGCTTAGCTTGCGGATCCAGTCAGCATTTAGTAAAGGAATGCTCCGAACGTCGAGAAAGAGCACCAATGGATAACCGACAAGCGTTACCAGCACCAAGGCCAGCCTTTCCAGCATTGGAAGTATCGCAAACGAGAGTTGAAGGAGTCAGACCACCAGCCCCAGAAGGGAATCAGCCGAGGCCACCCTTGGCACTACAAACAACACTCTTCCAGCAGGCTCAACAGCAGCAGAGGAATCAACTGCAAGAACGTGAACAAGCTCCATCGATGACTTTGGAAGACGCACAGACCCATGGAGTAGCTAATGCTCGTACTTTTTCGTAGTTATCTATTTATATATTTGTTTTATCTCGTGCCTATTGGTTCGTGACCTCAGCCTTAACCTATATAATTTTGAACTTGCTAATAACCTAGTATGCTTTTATAATTGATAACTGTAGAGATGGTAGAGTCTTTTGTTATTGCTTATTTTGTTTGTCCTTGTGAACTTGAATTAAGTTGTACCTCCTTTCATCATCATCTAGCATACTTATATTGTTGTACTACCTTGACTTATGCTGCTATTCTATGGCCTAGTTTTGCAAGCTTATTTTTATCGAGCTTGTTCATGACATATGTATTATTGGGTCGACACACTAATACAATTGTCTATTCAGAATCAGTGTATTACGGTCTGATCATCCTTAGTGCATTTTGGTTCGCTCTTCGTACGACTACTTCACGTGGATTGAGATATATAGTTGACTAGTATATTTGTCCTCTAGATATGTCTGAGCATATCGTACCAGTTACATAACTGTACTAATACGAGCATGCGAACAAAAGATTACCAGAATAGGATTTCAATCCAAAATTGTCTTGACAAATCCCATTTGAATTTGTTAAACGCCTTGATTCTGATACTTCTATTCTATTACCTCACCCTTGAACTTTTTATTATCGATCTTCATCTTCCCTTATTTCGGAAAGACGAAATCTCGTGCTTGGTATAAGTTGATATATAGACAGTACTAGATATACCCCATAGGTCGATCGCATTGTTGATGACCCTTTTATATATGATTAAGGGAATATCATAGGTAATATGTTTGGTGTTAAAGACTTGAGGATTCAATACCATGATTACATAAGTTGGGGCATAGCTTTATTAGATGTATAGCCTTAGATGATAGATGGGTAAATTCTAAGTTGGGTAGAGACCGCAGTGTTCCCTTGAGAGGTATCCTTTAGACTGTAATCAAGTGAGATTAGATAGAGAAAAACCTACCATATTTTAATTTTGAGGACAAAATTTTTATAAGTTGGGTAGATTGTAAGCCCCCTGATTTTCAGTAATTATTAATTTGGATTTTTGGTAATTTTTCGGGATTTTTCTGAAATAAAAATCTAGGCCTTTGGTAATTAAATAATTTTTAATTACTGATAATTAATACTAAAATATTATGGAAATAATATTTTATGGTGTAAAATAGAAAATCAGACATAAGGTAATTTTTTGGACCCCGAAATCATTTTTAACGCCCTGAAAATCGATGTAGAATTAAACCGAATTAAACCCGTGCCAACGCCCGACATCCCTATGAGAGCCGAAGCCAAGCCCAAGAAGCGTTGACCCAGCCCAAATCCTAGGTCAAACCCTAGTCCAATTTTTGTATGTATAAATACATAATTTTCTAAGTTTTTCTCCACAAATAAAAAAAAAAAAAGATCCCAAACCCCTAATCCCCAAATTCCTAATCCCCAAATCCCTAATCCCTAAACCTAACCCTAACCCTAAGCCGCCACCCTCTCCCTGACCACTCCGGCGAGTCTCCGGCGCCGCCCCTAGCCTAGCCGCGTCTACTCCGGCGCACCGCTCGACAACCACCCAGCTCCCCCATCTCTCCGCTGCCTCTGCAACAATCTCCTCCCCCTGTTCACCCCGCTGCCGGAACCCCAGGCGCGCCCTCGACCATCCAGCCGCTCCGCCCTCTCCGATCTCCACCGCCCTCTCTCCCCTCGACCACTATCTCCCACCACCGGCGCCACCCGACCTCCGACGATTCCCTCCCCGCTCACAGCCGACCTGAACCCTAGACGAACGTCTTCCCCGTCGATTCCCCCGTGACTCGCCCGACTGCTTCGGCCGACTCCGGTGGAGCTGCTCTTCTCGCCTGCTGCCAGCCCTGCACCCGAGTACCCCGCGTCTCCTCCCCGCCGCAGATCCGGCGAGCCCCTCCGGCCAGAGACGACCCCGAGCCGAGCGCCGCCCGCTTCGCCGCCAGCCTCCGCTCGAGCCACCCCCTCCGGCAAGCCCTACCCTAGTCTGGACTCGCAGCCGACTCGGACACGGCAGCCCTGAATCGGACACAAACAGAAACCCTAGTCTGGACACAGAGACTTGGACACGTCCAGGACACGAAAGAGACGCTCGGACACGAGAACTCAGATTTCACGGAGCCCTGTTCAGGTAGCATTTTCTCTCACCTCGTAATTCCATTTTTGATTTCGTCAGTTGCGTCGCATAGACTGTATGACCCTCTCGGTGTTCGTACAATCCGCTCGGTGCATCGCGTCCTGTGGTGATCGCAAACCGCGATCCAAAAATAGGAAAAATAATGCCATATTTCACCCCGGAACTGAGTGTGCCCTGCCAAACGGGACGACTTGGTCGCACGCGGTCTTTATCGAAACGTGCGCGACATTGATACGGTCGTGTGGAATTTTGCAGAAGTCGATTCGGATGTGCGTGCACACCGAAATCAACGCGTATCCGCCGACACCGCCCCGTATCCGTCGATTCTGGAACATACTGTATCTTTGTGTACACACGTCGGATAGAGACGAAAATTGCGCCATCGGACTCGTAGCAATACGCTGGTCCTGTGACCCAAGTTTGGTTCGATTCTGAGAACGTTGACAAAATTACGTGTTGTGGGCCCCACAGGCTCCACTTGACGGGCAATTTTGTGATTGGCTCATCGGAATCCAATTCTGGAAGTTCCGTTGGGTTCGTATTATCGTTCATGACTTGTTGACACTAAGTTTGACGAATTTGGAGACCTTTGACCCTGACACGCTTTTCGGTGCAAAGCGGCCCACATATGGCCCCCACTTTGGTCCGAAAATATCGTTTTTGCCCCTGTGTCCAAATTGGACTCAAGGATAGGCATTTTTAGCTATTTGATATTTTTTGAATCTAATGGTGATGTTTATTTCAGCAACCGGAGTAGTACCTGCAGATCACACTGAGACCAGAGCTACAGTTGGAGCCAGAACCCCAGGCAAGTGTACCTTGCCAAAACTTGCAGCTTTGCTACTTATTTCCTTGACTTAGTTATATATCAGTGGGCAAGTATACCTTGCCAACTTTACATTTCTTGTATTTTCCTTGATTCATTTATATTGTTGTGCATGCTTGACCTAGGACCGTGTGACGTACTTAGCGTCCGATTGTTAGTCGGGTGCCAACACCGTACGCGGTGTTGTGTATTGTCATCTAGAGATGGACATTCGTGACCCCTTTACATTCTCGTACTTGTCTTATCAAGTACACTATAACCCAGGACACTTGACACTATTCATGGACAGGATCTTTCTGAGATATTCATGGTGATTCTGTATAGGATACAGACTTTATGGCATTGACATTATATTCCTAGATACTCTATGACTTCTGCATTAGATACGATCGTGCGTGACATGGACATGAGGCATCATGGACATGAGACGTGTGATTACATTGGGTGGGGAGAGACACACAGGCTACAGGCTGACCCTATATATACACCCCTATTATTGTGAGGCACAAGACTCTGAAGCCCGAGCTTGGCCCATTACTCATTATTACTGCTGCTACCGGCTCCCCGACATAGAGCTTGTAGCGGCGTCAACCTGAGTTCTAGTGCTGCTTTCAGCTTGCATATCACTTAGCTGGTTATTTAGTATTCCCTTATTATTCTATCTATTGCCGGAGAGACCCACAGGCTACAGGTTGATTATGTTATGTCGGCTACTCAGTCTCCCGCTGAGCTAGACCATCTCATGAAACCACTGCTACCGGATCTCCTACACAGAGCTTGTAGTTGTTTCAACCTGAGTACTATTGATGTTCTCTCTTGCATTTCACACAGATGATTACATACTTACCCTATTTAATTCATTATTTGCTGCACTGTATTTATTTTGGCATGAGCTTTCTTGTACCTTGCTATGTCCCCTGAGGACCTGGATCCGAATTATGTCCCCAGGATTTACAGACGAGATCTATCCCGAGGTATACGGGACCGCAGCAGGAGCAGATACAGGAGATGATATAGGAGCTGTACCGACCTTCGAGGACGAGATCACACCAGAGGACTTCTCCTGAGTATTGGCTTTATATACTCATTTATTTCTATTTCCAGTTCCTTTATTTTCTAGTCTATTGCATTTATGTATCAAACTTGTTCTCGGATTGTTCTCCGAGACACTTATATTAAGATTTGTTAGTTATTTCTATTTGCATTATTCTGGCATTTGATCTGTGATTATCTGTTGTGGATGAGATTAGCATAGACTGTGACTTGTATCATTGGACCTACTTATTCTTATATTACAGCTTAAGCATGCCCCGATGGATCCATTAAATTGGGTTTGTCCTTCGGTGTGTGCTGCTGGCCATTATCACGCGTCTGGTCCCTCGGTATTTTGGGACTGGGTCGTGACAGCATCCTGAGACGTTTGTTCGGAGCCATTCGTTCCTAACCCCGAGTCCTCGATATTTTGACCATTACACTTTATAGATTTCTTGCCAGGCAAGTATACCTTGCCATTGTACTGTATTTATATTTCATATGATGCATGCATATTTTATTTCTACTTATTTTAGTTCATATATTTTAATTGTTATATAAATTGCGCGTCCAAGAAAACTTGGGTGCAACGACGGTGTCGTCGTACTATGCTTTTATTTATGTATCTGCATTGGACCTACTTTATTAGACCACCCTATTATCATGAGACATTTTATGTTTCATTGGCCATGCCACTATTCTTATACGAGTGTGAGTCACATGTAGGACACGGACTTGCGTACTCGGCTGGCCATTGGTACATATAGGTCGTACGACGGATAGGGATAACTGCCAATAGAAATTTTGCATGCTAGTAGACCTGGCAGTTATTAGAGGTATTATCGTGTCATGTATATGACATGCTTAGAGCATAGGGTGGGGAGAACAAAAAGTAAGGCATTTGGGCTCCTTCGTACTTTTTCCTTCTGTAACCCGGAAGCTCCACTGGAGATACGGGTGGTGATGACCCCATTTATTACAAGCGGCCTCTACCGTTCAAAAGATGACATGCTTTGAGGCCCCTGATTCTCTGAGAGAGTTACGCCAATCCCATTTTTAGCCAGATAGCCCACTTGGTGGAAAGTTGTTCTCAAACTCCATTCACTTAGACGGTTAGACACCCTATTGGATGTTATATTTGAATACTTTATTGGCATGTTTATATGTATCTTGTTACGTCCCTCTGAGAACCTGGTACCTTTCCAGATATAGATGAGCAGGAGTATCCGCAGGAGTATGGACCTGGACCTGACGCTACTTATCAGACTGAGGAGGTCTTACATTCGGATTATCTGTGATCCATTACAGCTTTTAGAGATTTTAGTTGCTATTCTTTTCGAGATATTTATTCTTATATTAGAGTTTATTCTCTTCTCTCTTTAGTAGTTTTGGTATAGTCGATTGCAGTGGATTTGTTTCCATCCGACTATCATACTTTGATACTCATCTTGATATTCAGTTATTTATTTTTATTTATCTATTTATTTGTACTGTGGATGAGATATAGATTGCGTGTGACTTGTTGTGACAGTATATTACCACTTTGGATTGGATATTCATGTACAGCATACATGTGTATATGGTTTCCATATATTGGAGTTCATATACATACGGTTGGCGTGTTACGTATTCCTAGTCCTACGTATTTTGGGACTGGGGCGTGACAGTAGTTGATCCAAGGCCTACCATAGTTCTGTCTTAGAAATACCCCCAGTGCTCTCTGTACCGCCGACGGACGATATCTATATAACGATAATTAAATTCATGAATATAAAGATATAATCATTCGTCCCGTCAGTCCAAAATGTTAACTAATTAACTTACTTATGAGGCCCGTCGGTCCAAATCTCCATCCACGTCTCGTCCGGAGGCGCGCATGGAGGATCGCTCTGATCATGCATATGGAGTCGGCTCGACCTCCTCCATCTGCTCCTTTGTCTCCATGGTGTCGTCAGTTGGAGGAACGCTAGACGAGGGAGTAGTCTTATGCCAAAAACTACTCATCCCAGGAGTACTGCCATGTCATATCGTCAACGGAGTCGGAGATGCTAAAGATCGGTACACTGGAGTACTTTGCGACAAGGATCCGGAACCAGTAGCCTGTACCGGAGGAGCACTCCGTCTAGAGGATCGACCTCCGAACGATCTGTGTCGTCCGAGCATACATGATAATATTATATAATGATAAAATGAATACACAGACTTATAACAGTTTATAAAAATAGGCAAACCCGGAGCAACCCTCCGTTGAATTTTTTGGATACGAAAAATCACAAAAGTATATGAAATATCACAATCACACAATAAACACAAAATAAAAGTATCACATTCATAAAATAAGCATAATATAAAAGTATCACAGTCACATAATAAGCATAATAAATGTATCACAGTCACACCATATGTCTTATCCAATTTTTCAATCTCTCAAGAAAATCCAATACGCTGGGGCAGAACCCAGTTCCTCAGATACTTCACATAAGTAGTGTCTAGGTGATCAATCTTCGCTATAGGTGCTGGGTGACTGGAACTCCCCCTCTAAGTTGGTGCCTGCCTAACAGTAGAAAGTACCACTTTCTCTTTAACAGTAGGAGTTGCCACTTTCTCCTTAACAATCGCTTCCAATTTAACAGTAGGAGGTGAGACTTCCTTCTTAACAGTCACTTCCTTCTTAATAGTAGTAGGTACCACTTCTCCTTAATAGTAGGAGTTGCCTCTCTTAAGCAACGTGCACGTGCTCGGGTCATGGGTGCCATCTGGTAAGATAGATGAAAACAAAGAATATAATTGATAACAGATATAAATATATGTATCCATACAGTTAAAATAGATGTTACATTCCATATTAAAAATACAGTACATGGCTAGAGTTCTAAATAGATTTTATTTTATTTTCAATCCTCTTCTGAAAATTTATCATCTTTGTTTTCCTCGTCCTCGTCTTCCTCTTCCTCCCTATATTCACTTTCATCTACTTCGTCTTCCTCCTCGGATAATTCTCTCTCTTCTATATGATTAGAATTGTAACAATGAACTTCCGTTGAGTCAACATCTCACTATCCGATTCTAGAAAATAGGGTTATTATTTTTTTTATTTGGTAAATTATGTATTGTATTTAAATAATTATATTTATATTTAAATAGTGATTGTATTATTTTTTAATTGATTGTTTTAGGATTTTTGTTAGCCTGAATCCATGTCAGACCTGTAATGCCCCGTTCCCCCTATTCGGGGAGCGCGGCCAAGGAATACTTACGACCGTCCGAACGGGACAGATTGAATTAAGATCCTTTCCTCGTTATGGATTGGTTTCTTCGGAATCAGGTCCCATATACGACGGACTGTGCCTCAAGGATGGACTCAGCGGCAGAGTCGAGAGGGGCCTTTCCGTTGCGTTGGTTTCTTGTCCGTTTTCGTGCCGCTTGGATGCTTTCTTGTTGGTTTTATGACTTGCGTTTTCTTGAACGGTTTCAATGGATTTCATTGCTTTCGTTCTTAGGATTTCGCATTTCGTATCGAGCCTTGGAGACCGAAGCAGGAGGTATTGATCATCCGTTGGTGCGTGCAGGTGATCGTGTAGACGACGCGCGAGCGGAGTCTTAGGGACCTCTCCTTCTTCTTCCTATTCAACAAACTTGTGAGTGGCTCTATTTCGATAAGCACCTCCTTTCCAAGGGCTCCGTTCATAATAAAATTGACTCAGTTGGGCATTCAATCAAACGATACCAATTAAGTAACAAGTTGGATAATAAGATAAGATAAGAAGTAGGCTTGGAACACTCATTGCTTGTCATAAAAACCTTGCATAAATTTATTGATGCATGCATGTTCGTTGGGTGTTTAATGGGTTGGTATCTATTGATAGTTCAAAGTGTTCTTCTATAAACTGCTGCATGTTATTTCATATAACTGTTGGTTGATTATGATAGTACAGTAAAGCAGTTTCATACATGATGTTCTTTAAATGGCTAGTAAGTAAATCTATGAGGTAGAGTCATAGAAATGGTCATGGGAATTCTTGTGCACAAGGGATCCAGGTTCCTGCGAGCGGTGCCGGGGCACCGGGCCGTCTCGACCCGGGCGGAATCTACTTTATTAGTCCTGGGAGCGGGGAATTATAGCGGGGCTAGCTACCCGCGCTGCAAGCGTCGCCGCCAGCCCAGACTAAACCCATGATGGCTCCTAAACATCAAGAGAAAGATGTTGTGTATATTTAAACTGTGCAGACTAACTATGTCTTCGTGGCAGGGAAGGCTATGGTAAGTTGTACAGGTGGTTCAGACGGGACAGGTAAAGCCACCGAACGGTGGCATGTGAAGTTATATTATTTTGTTCTTGCATACCTGCTAAATGAAATCGGAACTAGGCAAGAATAGAAACCCACCTAAGCAAATAATTGTAGCATACTCATTAGATCATATCTCTTGAGCTTGGTAAAGTTGAGCAGCTAGCCTTCACCAGTACTTTCCGAAGTACTGACCCTCGTTGTAGCAGGTTCCCCGGCGCAAGGCGACGCGGCGAGGAACTGAAGCTCACTCCGAACATTTTGGGATCCTTGGTGGTTCGTGGCCAAGACTTTTGAAGGCTCAAGCTCGAAGCCTTTCACTCTCTCTCCGTTGCTGAATATCGCTAAGGCGATGGTGCTTACTCGCACCCAAGGTGGATTTTGTGTTTTTGAATCTATGTAAAGGGACATAATGTATGGATCGGCTATCTCATTTTGTGTCCAAGTCTGTAAGCCCGTGGGCATTTTATACTTCTGAGTCAAGCAATGTAAAAAGATGTTCATTATGAATAAAAGAGAAACTTTTCTATGCCTCAACCTTGTGTTATCTTATATGTCTACTCTGTTGCATTGTTCTAAAAAAATATCCTTATGCCTAAGGCCTTGTGCACGCGCGCCCTACGCGTGCACGGCATCACGCCCAGGGGACGATTATCGAATAGCCGAAATCGGGGCGTGACATATTGGTATCAGAGCATGCTTCAGATCCTTTGATCTCACAAGAAAGTTTCTAAAGAGGACCTTGTTCCTTTCGAGTAGACCCTTGAAATCGCTTGGCCAAAATGAGATACGTTCCATACAGTGAGTCCATAATATACCTTGAGACTAATACAAGTTACTTTCCTTTCAAGGAACGACTTCCGAGCCGGGTGCACAAGCGCAGATGGTGACGCAAGTGCAAGCGAGTAGTTCAGGCACCTCGGGCAGCTCTGGGAGTCCAGCTGCCGCACCCTCTGCCGATCCGTTCGAGCGAATAATGCGTCTGATGGAGACGCAGCAGAAACAAGCTGAACTATGGCAGAGTCAGTTTGAGTCACGGATTGAAGCTCAATTCGTGGCGCAGCGACTTCAGGCGGATACACAGCAAAAGCAGATGAATAGTCTGCAAACAATGGTGACGAATATGGTCGCCAACAATCATTCTGCATCCGCCCCCGCAACCGTGCCTATAGTTGCCGAAGCCATAGGACCGCAGAATTCTCAGGGTACCTTACCCTCAGGCGAGAACGGGTCAATCGTCTCAATATCAGAATTCAAGAAGATGTGCCGTGCTACGTTTAAAGGCACCGAGGACCCTTCCTTAGCGATGGACTGGCTGGTCGAGTTGGAGGACCACTTCGAAGCGCTATGCCTAGACGAGACCAAGAAAGTGGCGTGTGCCCAACTTCAGCTCCGACAAAATGCACATGATTGGTGGGATGTGCACAAGCAAGCTATTTTGAGTGAAGGTGGCACAACGGCAATCTCCTGGTCCGTGTTTCGCAAGGCCTTCGTGGAGGAATACCTTCCACCCGCCGTCCGTCGCGAAAAGGAAGACGAGTTTGCCCTACTGAAGCAGGGGGACATGACGGTACGTCAGTACGCTTCAGAATTCAACCGACTTGCAAAGTTTGCCAAGTCTCAGCTAGTCGATGCCGAAAGCCGTGCCAGAAAGTTTGAGCTCGGACTACGACCTTCTATCCGTGCTCACGTCGTAGTGACTCAATATCGTACCATGCGGGAGTCCCTGAATCATGCACTGTCCCTGGAGTCGCAGTATCCTCCAGTTAGCACCGGCGCTGTGCAAAATCACAATCACAAGCGTCCTGCCAACACAGGAGGAAACAACGCGCATAAGCGCCACAATAATAACGGCGGCTCCCAAGACTCGAATCAGGGAAAGAAGCAAGGACAAAAGTGTGCTTACTGCCACAAGCCAGGACACCACATCAGCGAATGTCGCGCGAGCAAGGGGGGATGTTTCAAGTGTGGCAAGGTGGGCCACATTGCTCGTAATTGTCCAAACCGTTCCAACGATCCATCTTCACACCGTCCGCAGCAGAATAATGACTCAGCTCAGGGTCAGGGGCAAACTCAACGAGCAAACCAGGCACCGCAAAACGCTCAGGGCCGAGTCTATGCCTTGACTCAGGATGAGGCACTCGCGTCGAACACGACGGTGTCAGGTATATTACTTTTTAATAATGTACCTGCTCGAGTATTGTTTGATTCTGGTGCAACACATAGCTTCATTTCGGCAGATTTTGCCGCCGAACACACATTCCCTATGACACCGCTAGGCTTAAACCTAAGTGTTAGCACTCCTTCGGGAGTAGAATTATCGGCTCGCTTAGTCTGTCGTGAAGGTAACATTTGCATCGGGGGACGGAGATTGTCATTAGATGCGATAGTTCTAGACATAAGGGACTACGATCTTATTCTGGGGATGGATTGGCTTGGCGCTTGTTCAGCTACAATCGACTGTGCGAAAAAGGAAGTCGTGTTTCGTTTGCCCGGCGAGACCGAGTTTTGCTTCACGTGCAGTCCTGAGTCGAAAGCGTCGAATGCCTGTATGGTGATCTCAGCAATGTCTGCTCGACGGATGATTCACTCCGGCTGCGAAGGGTACTTAGCGTCCGTTCGAGACACTCGGCAAGATTGCGCAAACGTTGAGTCTATCCCCGTTGTGGCGGATTTTCCTGATGTGTTCCCCGACGAGTTGCCAGGCATGCCGCCCGATCGAGAGACAGAGTTTACTATAGACACGTTCCCAGAAACTCGACCAATTTCCAAGATACCGTATCGAATGGCCCCGGCAGAATTGAAGGAGCTTAAAGTACAGTTGCAAGACTTGCTAGATAAAGGATACATTCGGCCTAGTGTATCTCCGTGGGGTGCCCCAGTACTATTCGTGAAGAAAAAGGATGGCTCGTTGCGGCTCTGCATCGACTATCGAGAACTGAATAAAGCAACCATTCGTAACCAGTATCCTCTTCCAAGAATAGATGATCTTTTCGATCAGTTGCAAGCTGCCACAGTATTCTCTAAAATCGACCTCCGTTCGGGCTATCACCAACTAAAGATCAAGCCAGAAGATGTGCCAAAGTCAGCTTTTCGAACTCGCTATGGCCATTATGAGTTCCTGGTGATGCCGTTCGGACTAACCAATGCCCCCGCTGCCTTTATGAGTTTAATGAACCTTGTGTTCCGGCCCTACCTCGATAAGTTTGTAGTAGTATTCATCGATGATATCTTGGTGTATTCGAAGAGTGAGGAAGAACATGCGGAGCACTTGCGGACCGTGCTACAAACTCTTCGGGACAACCAGCTATATGCTAAGCTGAGTAAGTGTGAATTCTGGCTAAGTAGTGTATCTTTCCTCGGGCACATCATTTCTGCGGGAGGCATCTCAGTCGATCCGAAGAAGGTGGAGGCCATTGTCGAGTGGAAGCGACCTGCATCCGTTAGCGAGATTCGAAGCTTCCTCGGGCTAGCGGGCTACTACAGACGGTTCGTGAAGGATTTTTCCAAACTTGCATTACCTCTGACTCGCCTCACACAAAAGGGAGTCGCGTTTGAGTGGTCCGCCGACTGCGAAGCTTCGTTTAAAGAGTTAAAGCATCGCCTCACCTCTGCCCCGTTACTTGCATTACCAGACGAGATCTCGGGATTCCAAATATTTAGCGACGCGTCCGGGCAAGGCTTGGGGTGTGTACTTATGCAACGAGATCGAGTGATCGCCTATGCCTCCAGGCAACTAAAGAAGCACGAGAAAAATTATCCTACACACGACCTGGAATTGGCGGCAATTGTCTTTGGCCTAAAATTATGGCGACACTACCTTTATGGAGTGCCTTGCCGAATTTATACTGATCACAAAAGCTTAAAGTACCTATTCACTCAAACGGACCTCAACCTTCGTCAGCGCCGTTGGCTAGAATTGATAAAAGATTACGACTTGACGATAGACTACACGCCTGGAAAAGGGAACGTTGTAGCGGATGCTCTGAGTCGGATCTTCGTTGGGTCTCTGTCAGTCGATCGCAGGTTACGAAGGGACTTAGAAGAGTTGGGCATCGAACTCCGAATCCGATATCGTGGCGCGCGGGTCGCTCAAATGCGATTCGTACCCAACCTAATAGAGCGGGTCACATCTACTCAGAAAGACGACCCTTTCCTAAGGAAGATGCACGAGCAGATTCTAGCGGGGAAGGCGAAGGACTTTGCAGTAGATGAAAATGGAGCGTTGCGGGTGAAGGGAAGGCTATGCGTCTCCGATGATTCAGAACTCAGAAAGGAGATCCTTGCGGAAGCTCATTACGCAGCCTATATGATCCATCCCGGGAGCACGAAGATGTATAAGAACCTCCGAACGACCTTCTGGTGGCACGGCATGAAGAAAGATGTCGCACTCTTTGTGTCCCAATGCATAACTTGTCAAAGGGTGAAAGCAGAGCATCAGAGGCCGGGCGGGGAGATGCAAAATCTTGCTATCCCGGAATGGAAGTGGGAGCACATCTGCATGGATTTTATTGTTGGCCTGCCAAGGACGCAACGGGGGAACGACGCGATCTGGGTTATCGTCGACCGGTTAACCAAGTCTGCACACTTTCTTGCCATCAAAAGTACTTGGAGCGCCGATCGCCTCGCCCAGACCTACCTTGACGAGATAGTCCGGCTGCATGGAGTGCCAGTTTCTATAGTATCAGATCGGGACGGGCGATTCATCTCGCGTTTCTGGGAGAGCCTTCAGCTGGCGATGGGGACCAAGTTGAAGTTTAGCTCAGCCTATCATCCACAAACCGATGGTCAGACGGAGCGAGTGAATCAGATACTAGAAGACATGTTGCGCCTCTGCGTGATCGATTCGAAGTCAAGTTGGGACGTCTGCCTGCCGCTGGCGGAATTTGCATATAACAATAGTTATCAGTCCAGCATCGAGATGGCTCCGTACGAGGCTTTGTATGGGCGGAAGTGTAGGTCACCAATCTGCTGGGACGAAGTCGGAGAGCAGCAAATCCTTGGGCCGGAACTGGTTGAACAGACCGTCCAAAAGGTTCGGTTGATTCGTGAACGGTTAAAGACAGCACAAAGCCGACAAAAGAGTTATGCCGATGCTCGACGTCGCCCCCTTGAATTCTTTGAAGGGGACCATGTGTTCTTGAAAGTCTCGCCTATGCGCGGAGTTATGCGATTCGGAGTAAAAGGAAAGTTAAGTCCAAGATTTGTTGGACCGTTTGAAATTCTCAAGCGGGTTACTCCGGTCGCCTATCAAGTTGCTTTGCCGCCTGCCCTATCAGATGTACACAATATTTTTCACGTTTCGCAGCTGAGAAAGTTTGTACATGACCCGAACCACATAGTCGACTTGGGTCAGTTGAATCTGCAAGCGGACTTGTCGTACGTGGCAGAGCCTGTCCAAGTTTTGGATCGTAAAGAGAAGCAGTTGCGGAACCGAACTGTCTCGCTAGTGCGCGTCCTGTGGCGGAACCACTCGGTCGAGGAGTCGACCTGGGAACTTGAAGCTGATATGAGGGAAAGGTTCCCCTCATTATTCCTTAGTGGTAGGTTATATTCCTAAGTTTCGGGACGAAACTTTCTTTTGGATGGTTATGATGTAATGCCCCGTTCCCCCTATTCGGGGAGCGCGGCCAAGGAATACTTACGACCGTCCGAACGGGACAGATTGAATTAAGATCCTTTCCTCGTTATGGATTGGTTTCTTCGGAATCAGGTCCCATATACGACGGACTGTGCCTCAAGGATGGACTCAGCGGCAGAGTCGAGAGGGGCCTTTCCGTTGCGTTGGTTTCTTGTCCGTTTTCGTGCCGCTTGGATGCTTTCTTGTTGGTTTTATGACTTGCGTTTTCTTGAACGGTTTCAATGGATTTCATTGCTTTCGTTCTTAGGATTTCGCATTTCGTATCGAGCCTTGGAGACCGAAGCAGGAGGTATTGATCATCCGTTGGTGCGTGCAGGTGATCGTGTAGACGACGCGCGAGCGGAGTCTTAGGGACCTCTCCTTCTTCTTCCTATTCAACAAACTTGTGAGTGGCTCTATTTCGATAAGCACCTCCTTTCCAAGGGCTCCGTTCATAATAAAATTGACTCAGTTGGGCATTCAATCAAACGATACCAATTAAGTAACAAGTTGGATAATAAGATAAGATAAGAAGTAGGCTTGGAACACTCATTGCTTGTCATAAAAACCTTGCATAAATTTATTGATGCATGCATGTTCGTTGGGTGTTTAATGGGTTGGTATCTATTGATAGTTCAAAGTGTTCTTCTATAAACTGCTGCATGTTATTTCATATAACTGTTGGTTGATTATGATAGTACAGTAAAGCAGTTTCATACATGATGTTCTTTAAATGGCTAGTAAGTAAATCTATGAGGTAGAGTCATAGAAATGGTCATGGGAATTCTTGTGCACAAGGGATCCAGGTTCCTGCGAGCGGTGCCGGGGCACCGGGCCGTCTCGACCCGGGCGGAATCTACTTTATTAGTCCTGGGAGCGGGGAATTGTAGCGGGGCTAGCTACCCGCGCTGCAAGCGTCGCCGCCAGCCCAGACTAAACCCATGATGGCTCCTAAACATCAAGAGAAAGATGTTGTGTATATTTAAACTGTGCAGACTAACTATGTCTTCGTGGCAGGGAAGGCTATGGTAAGTTGTACAGGTGGTTCAGACGGGACAGGTAAAGCCACCGAACGGTGGCATGTGAAGTTATATTATTTTGTTCTTGCATACCTGCTAAATGAAATCGGAACTAGGCAAGAATAGAAACCCACCTAAGCAAATAATTGTAGCATACTCATTAGATCATATCTCTTGAGCTTGGTAAAGTTGAGCAGCTAGCCTTCACCAGTACTTTCCGAAGTACTGACCCTCGTTGTAGCAGGTTCCCCGGCGCAAGGCGACGCGGCGAGGAACTGAAGCTCACTCCGAACATTTTGGGATCCTTGGTGGTTCGTGGCCAAGACTTTTGAAGGCTCAAGCTCGAAGCCTTTCACTCTCTCTCCGTTGCTGAATATCGCTAAGGCGATGGTGCTTACTCGCACCCAAGGTGGATTTTGTGTTTTTGAATCTATGTAAAGGGACATAATGTATGGATCGGCTATCTCATTTTGTGTCCAAGTCTGTAAGCCCGTGGGCATTTTATACTTCTGAGTCAAGCAATGTAAAAAGATGTTCATTATGAATAAAAGAGAAACTTTTCTATGCCTCAACCTTGTGTTATCTTATATGTCTACTCTGTTGCATTGTTCTAAAAAAATATCCTTATGCCTAAGGCCTTGTGCACGCGCGCCCTACGCGTGCACGGCATCACGCCCAGGGGACGATTATCGAATAGCCGAAATCGGGGCGTGACATGTCAGACCCTAGTGGACCCATGTCCGACCCAACCAACACCCTTCTGAGACTTATTTTTGGGTTTATAATATTTATTATATTTTTAGTGGGTTAGTTGGAGAGATTTGGAGTTAGTTTGAGTGCTTTTGGAACCCGAAACCCAAACCCAAGTGAGAGGGGGGCATTTTGGACATTGGAGAATTAGTGAAGCCCTTTTATTGCTTGGCCGGCCCCTATTCCCAGCCTCTACCCGTGCAAACCAGCAGCCACTCCCCCATTCTTCCTTCTTCTTCACTACTTCTTCTTCCTCTCCACTCTTTCTTCTTATTTCCTCCTCCCAACTTCAAGTAAGTGCCCTATTCCTCTTCTTTCTTCTTCTATTCTCCATGGTTGCTAACCCTAACCCTATATTTTTCCTAATCTAGGTGTGTAGAGCCTAGATTTGGTGTGGAGACTAGATTTGGAGGCTTGGAGCTTGAGGGAGGTAATTTCAAGTGGATTTGAGACTTTGGCCTTGAGGGAGCCTAACTTTTCTCTTGCTAATTACTCTTATGTAATATAATTAGTGGTTTAGAACCTTTCTAGACCCTAAGCCTACCCGTGGAAGGAAGTTTGTAAACTCCCTCACCCAAAATAGGTATTTGTGTATATTTTATATTATTATATTTATTATAGATGTTAAATTTATTTAGAGTATTATCTTAGTTAATTAGAAAATAATTTTTTTTAGTATATTTACTTATATAAATATTTATTTAGAATTATTTTTAGGCTATTTTAGATTATTAGGATTTTTCCATAATTTTTAGTTAATTAAAAACTAGTAACACTAATTTTTGAGGACTTTAAAGAATTTATTTTATGTACAAACTTAATTAAAAATATCCCAAAATTTTATTTTAGGTTTTAAATAATAAAATATATTTTTTAGAATTTTTTAGGAATTTTTCGATTATTTTTAGCATTTATTTCGAGTTAATTATGAAAAACTGAATTAAAAACTAATTTCTGAAAAAAAACCCAAAATGTAATTAATTCTGCCCAGTCAGCAAACAGGGGGCCCACCTGTCAGCCTCCAGCAGTGAACAGTGCCGGGCCCGCCTCTCAGTGACCGCTGAGTGGGTGCGAGCCGAGCCGAGCCGACCTCGAGCCGAGCCGAGACCGAGTTCGACTCGGACTCAGCTGAGCCGAGCCGCATCGTATTGCGACCGTTCGATCTGGGCGGGGCTGCACGGATGGCTGCCACATGGCGCACTGTGAGCCGCGGCTGCACTTTCTCTCTCCTATATATATATATATATATATAATAGTTTAGATATTAATTTCTAGGATTTTTCTTCAGCCGATTTTTGGAGAATTGTCATCTAGGGTTCCTTTATCTTACAGAAGCCATTGCGCATAGCTCCGGACTCCAAACGAGGCCTAGTTTTTTTTGTTAGAACGATAATGAGGTTAGTTTTCTTATTATATAAATTGTTTTTCTAAATTATTAGTATTAAATTCTGAAAATTTTGAAGAGCACAGCATGTCCGAAAATAGACGTGTTTCGATATTTTCGCGATTCCGGGAGAACCAGGAATCAGAATCATGAACCGTTTAAAGTTTCGAAAAGATAATGTCGAGATCATCGACATATATTTTCCCAGAATTTAATTCGAACTATTTACATACTATTAATTCTGTAGAACTTCTAGGTTAGAATTTAACCATCGGTGCACAATACAAAATTTGTATGTGCCATAATTCCCAAACGAATTTGAATTCGGACGCCGTAAATTCTAGCATGTTTTTGACACTGAAATCTACAAGAAATCATGCATAAAAATTGAGTTTGTGTCGGTTAACTTTTCGGTCAACAGATCGCCTCGATTTGCGTGCCATGAGTCTCGAGTTGATAAAATTCAGTTTCTTTGGACAAAATTTAGGAATTAACATAAAAATCAGAATAATAAGATTAAAATAGGATTTTAGAGTAATTATTCCAGAATTAAATAAATTAAAATAAATTATCTTTTGACGTGATAAATTTGTAATACATAGGCTATTTGGACTGTGACTTGGACTCTGATTCATACCAGCAGCAGGACCCCAGGCAAGATATCTTGTCAAATTGTTTACAGTACTTTGCATGCTATGTATATTTCTTTTTATTTATTTCATTTCTGTATAGTCTTGCATGTGTAGTTTTTCTCCAGTCATTACTATGTATTAGATATGTTGACACACACATAGCACCTAGTATCATGGGAGGACAATCATTAGGCGTATGGGCTTTTAACCACTCTGGTAAACCGTAGTATATAGTTCGCACTACGGGTGTGAGTTGCGCTGGTCGCTACCCCAGAGGTATGTCGATTTCTGTAGAGTCGCGCTGGTCGCTACCCCAAAGGTATGTCAATTTTTGATGTTCTAGACGGGTGTGTGAGTTGTGAGGCTTAGATCGAGTAGACTACCCTTGCCCATACGTCGAAAAGTTGTCCTCATTTGCATTCATATAGATTGTCTTGTACAGCGTACTTATTTATTTTTAAATTATATGCATGTTTACTGTATTCAAGTTGGCTCGTATTTTTTGTATCTTGTTACGTCCCTCTGAGGACCTGGTCCGCTGCCAGGTGTATCTGTTCTTGAGTATTTGCAGGAGCGCAGATTTGGATGGTTGTATATGCTTAGTGGATGTCTTCTCTTCGAGCCGTGATCGATAGCTGGTATACTTATATTGGGTTTGATTGTGTTGTACTTATATTGTATTTACCTTTCCTATTCGAGTTGGTAGTGGATTTGTTTCCATCCAACTATCATCCTAGATACTTCTTATTGAGATCTAGTTTCATCGATACTGTTTATTTATTTCTATATAATTTTGGTGGATGAGATTTAGATTTTACTCTGTGACTTGTATTACAGTTATACCACTTGTGGATTTGATATTCATATATTACAGCGTACGTGTGGATTTGGTTTCCATATATTGGAGTTGCCATATCCATGCGGCTGGCATGCTTACGTGTCATAGTCCTACGTATTTTTGGGACTGGGGCATGACACATATTTTTGTGGTGGCCCATGCAGGTCGAGAGTATATTGTCTCGGTTACGTTACTGTACCAAGCAAGCCTGCACCTAGGAATAGAGTATAGGATCTCATCCATATTTGACTATGACTCATCCTTCCTTCCAATCTGTTCTATTTGAATAGCCACATCCTGCTCGATTCATGTACTTTCCTAATAGTTCTTTAAGTATAGCCTTCTCCTATAATATAGAAGTTCCTGTTGTTAGATGATAATTAGAGTAGCACACCTATTAAGAATACAACGAGAATATAGACACACCACTAAGTTTAGAATATCTAGTGAACCCTAGAATTCCTTATCCTTAGATTGGTATACCATTACCCCTTGATGTATTAAGAAGACTTGAGAGTAGTATAGACACTACTAGAGTTAGTTAGAAGTTTTACCATAATGTTTGACACCTAGTATCACATAGTCTTTTGACCTATTAATGGAGTGTGATTGAACAACATTAATTGCATTCTAGCAAAAGACGATAATGTTTATTCGGACGATAGAATTTAGAGGTCCTTGCCCCTATTTGGTCGACTAGCGACTTAGACAAGGAGGTTGTATGATAACTATAGGGATTGTAGAGTCTTTTATTATTGTTGTTTAGGTTTTTTTATTTTTCTGAACTTGAATTAAATTGTACCTCCTTTCATCATCATCTAGCGTACTTATATTTGCTGTACTACCTTGACTTATGCTGCTATTATAGCCTAGTTTTTGCAAGCTTATTCTTTATCGAGCTTGTTCATGACATATGTATTATTGGGGAGGCCTACAATAATATAATTCAGAATCAGTGTATTACGGTCTGATCAACCATAGTGCGCTTGATTCGCCCTTCGCAATAATACTTTACGTGGATTGAGATATATAGTTGACTAGTAGACACCTGTACTTGCCCTCTAGATATGTCTAAGTATATTGTATCCGTTACATAACTGTACCGATGCGAGCATGTGGATAGGTGTCACGCCCCAGTCCCAAAATACGTAGGACTAGGAATATGTAACACGCCAGCCGTATGTATACGAACTCCAATATATGGAAACCATATACACACGTACGCTGTACATGAATATCCAATCCACTGTGGTAATATATGTCACAACAAGTCACACGAAGTTCTATATCTCATCCACAACACAAATAATAGAATAATGGAAATCAATAACTGAATATCAAAGAAGCAGTCTCAAATAGTAATCTCAAAGTGTGATAGTCGGGTGGAAACAAATCCACTACAAATCGACTATAATAAACTACTAAAGAGAGAAGAGAATAAACTCTAATATAAGAATAAATGTCCCGAAAAGAATAACAACTAGAATCTCTAAACAGCTGCAATGAATCACATATAATCAGAAGGTAAGATCTCCTCAGACTGATAGGTAGCGTCAGGTCCAGGTCCATACTCCTGCGGGTACTCCTACTCATCTATATCTGAAAGGAGACCAGGTCCTCAGAGGGACGTAACAAGATACAAAAAGCACATGCCAATAAAGTACTGAAAATAAATATCTATTGGGTCGCCTAACAGTCTAAGTGAATTAAGAATACCTTTCCCCACAAGTGAGCTATCTGGATAAAAACTGGGATTTGGCATGGTTCTCTTTTGAAGATTCAGGGGCCCAAAGGCACGTCGTCTTTTGAACGGCGGAGGCCCGCCAATGTATATATATGGGTCATCACCACCCGTATCTCCAGCGGAGAATCCGGACGTCACAGAAAAAGTGCAAAGGAGCTCAAATGCGGTACTTGTTGTTCTCCCCACCCAATGCTCTAAGCATGTCATGTCCATGACACGATAAACCTCTAATAACCGCCAGGTCTACTAGCATGCAAAGTTTCTATTGGCAGTTATCCCTATCCGTCGCACGACCTATACGTACCAGTGGCCAGCCGAGTACGCAAGTCCGTGTCCTACATGTGACTCACACTCGTGTAACAATAGTGTCATAGCCAAGGAAACATAAATGCCTCATGAAGATGGGGTAGTCTCATAAAATAGGTCCAATGCATATATATAAATAAAAATATAGTACGACGACACCGTCGTTGCACCCAAGTTTTCTTGGACGCGCAGTTTATATAACAGTTAAAATAAATGAACTAAATAAACAGAAAGTAAATATGCATGCCTCATATGGAATGTAAAAACAGTACAATGGCTAGGTATACTTGCCTGGCAAGAAATCTGTAAAGTGTACGCGCCCAAATATCAAGGACACTGAACCTGGAACTAAGGACTCCGAACAAACGTCTCCGGATGCTGAAATAAATATCACGAACGTTTCCGGAATGAGCAAAATAGCTAAAAAGCACATCCCTTTCGTCCAATTTGGACACAGGGGCAAAACGATAATTTTGGATAAAAGTGGGGTCCACGTGTGGCCCACTTTGCACCGAAAAGCGTGCCAAGGGTAACAGTCTCTAAATGAGACAAACTATAGGTCAAATAACTCTAGATGTCAATACGAACCCAACGGTATGTCCAAATGTGGATTCCGATGGGCCGAACCATATTTTGTCCAAAAAGTCAACTATGGGGCCCGCCAATTGGCGATCTGGTCAACCATCTCAGAAATGCATGAAAATTGGGTCACAGGACCAGCGCGTTACCACGAGTCCAGTGGAGCAAGTTTTGTCGCAATCTGACAAGCGTGCACAAAATACGCGCGAGTTCCACAAAAGTTGCGACACGGTGTGTGTCCGCGGATACGGTCTGATTCCGTAGCGCACACGTGTCCGAATCAGTCTCCACAAATTTTTACGTGTCCAGTTATGTTGCGTGCACCATTCGCTACACTTGGCACACGGTGGGGCGGTCCCGTTTGGCGGGGCGCGCTCCGTTTTCTAACTTTTGGAAAACTGGAAAAAAGTGGATACGCGCAGTTTTGTGATGAATATAATTCTGTCCACAGCAACTAATAGCATAGGGTTATTTAACAGAAAATAAACTAGGTCAAGTGTTCTACAGGTATCAAAAAGAATTACCAAATTCGGATCTCTGTGGTGGGAGATACGAACTCGGCAATATAGGTGGTCACCGCAGTTTTCTGCGATTTCAGAATTGGGTCTGTTTCGCCCACTTTGAACGCTGTTTTTCACCTAGGGGTACACATTTTCCGAGGTTGGCTATAAAAAAAATATGGAAGAGGGTTAAGGGGTGATCATACCGATGAAGACGGAACAGTGTTTGGTTGAGCGAGTCGACGGAAAATCACTCCGGAGCGAAGGTGCTTCGAGTGGGATTCTGCAGGACGCGAGGTCGGAGTCGTCGGGATGGTTGGATGGCTTGGTGGGGCTCTCTGGCTGTGGTGACGACTCTAGATGGGAAGAGGAGGTCTGGAGATTTAGGTTAGGGTTTTTGAGATATAACTATATATATATATATATATATATATATATATATATATATATATTAAGATAGGAAGAGAGAGGGTGAATAGGAAATAGGTTCGGCCGCTAAAAAATTTCGGCCAAGGGTCGGGTCACAGCAAGTATTTTGAAGTCTAATGCAATGGGCGGGTTCACGTGGCTGCAAGCAAAGTTGCTGGGAAATGAAGGTGGCGGGTCCCCTTAGGAGCAAAGTTGCTGAAGGGGTTTAAGTATACTAAGCAATAGTAGTTGATTATTATTATTATTATTAAGTTCTTATTTAATTCTTTTACTTTCTTTTCTTTTCCTATTAATATATGCATATATATATATATATATATTTGTATATATATAATATATATACTCATAGAAAATTCTAGATTAGAATAATGCACAGCATTAGGCTAGCAACTGCTCAAGGGGTCTCCTACATGGAATAAATTCCTAAAAATTTCTGATGGTCCCACAAGTCCTCTAAGTGTCCGAACACCTAACATAAAAATTATTAAAATCTATTTCTCCTATTTAGACCTAATTACTACAATTTAATTAATAATTAATAAATAAAAAGGGGTATATATAATTTTTTAGGAAGGGGGTTTTACATTCTACCCAACTTGTAAAAATTTTGTCCTCGAAATTAAAATTAAGCCACGATAGAATGCAATGATGGTATAAGATATAAATTAACAATATAAATTCATACCTTGGTCTACGAATAGGTTCGGAAAACGCTTGCGCATGTCGTCCTCGCGCTCCCAAGTTGATTCTCCTGGCGCGCCATGCCTCCATGCTACGCGAACCAAGGGAATAGACTGGTTCCTCAACACTTTCTCTCGACGATCAAGGATTCCTACGGGTTGCTCTTGGTATGACAAGCTCGGCCCAATGGTGATCTCTGAATTGTCGAGAACATGACTGCTGTCTGCCACATATCGCCTGAGCTGCGACACATAGAATACGTCATGTACTCCCTCCAGTGAAGGTGGTAGCGCAAGTCGATATGCCACCTCTCCGACTCTCTCGAGCACGTCAAATGGTCCAATATACCTTAGACTCAACTTGCCGCGCCCTCCGAATCGGATGGTGCCTCTGGTCGATGATATCCTCAAGAAGACGTGATCGCCCTCTTTGAACTCCAAGGGACGACGATGAAGGTCTGCCCACTGCTTCTGCCTGTCTTGCGCTGCTCGCAAGTGTCCCTGATTCTTCTTGACTGTGTCTACGGTGTTGACCACCAACTCGGGTCCCAGAATCTGACGTTCTCCCACGTCACTCCAACACACAGGAGACCTATATTTTCTTCCATACAATGCTTCAAACGGAGCCATCTGAATACTTGCTTGATAGCTATTATTGTAAGAAAACTCTAAAAGATGTAGGTGGTCCTCCCATGATCCTCCGAAGTCTAACATGCAAGCCCTCAACATGTCCTCCAAGGTCTGAATAGTACGCTCCGACTGCCCATCTGTCTGCGAGTGGTAAGATGTACTGAACTTCAGACGAGTACCAAGACTCTCTTGCATGCTCTTCCAAAAGTGCGATATGAAGCGCGAATCTCTGTCCGATACAATGCTGACTGGTATGCCGTACAATCTCACAATCTGCCTCATATATAAGTCAGCTAAAGCTTCTGTCGACTGGCCCACTCTAAAAGGTATAAAATGGGCTGACTTGGTGAGTCGGTCCACTATTACCCACACTGCATCTCTCCCACTTGGACTCTTGGGAAAACCCATGACGAAGTCCATAGTGATGTGCTCCCACTCCCACTCTGGAATTGGAAGTGGTTGCAATAATCCTGCTGTCCTCTGGTGCTTCGCCTTCACTTGTTGACATACCAGACATTTAGCTACAAAGCGAGCTATCTCTCTCTTCATCCCATGCCACCAAAAATGTTGTCGTAAGTCGCGATACATCTTGGTGCCTCCAGGATGAATAGAATAAATTGAACTATGAGCCTCTTTCATCAGCTCCTGTCGAATCTCTCCATTTGGAACATAAAGACGATCACCACATCGTAATGTCCCATCCTCATGAATGCGCAATCCGGTCTGCTCTCCGGCCTCTGTTCTTTTCTTTAGTCTCCTGAATCTGGCATCTGTAGGCAAAGCTGCCTTAATCCTCTCTACCAATGATGATTGAACTTGTAAGTTGGCTAGTGTCCCATCTGCTCCGGGTAATATCACTTCAATGCCAAGCTCTTGTAAGTCCTCCAATAGTTCCCTTTGTGCTGTCAAGAAGTAAGCTGCTGGCTTCCGGCTTAACGCGTCTGCTACCACATTAGCCTTGCCTGGATGATAATGTAGCTCTATCTCGAAATCTTTTATCAACTCAAGCCATCGACGTTGCCTCATATTCAACTCCTTCTGCGTGAAGACGTACTTGAGGCTCTTGTGGTCTGTATAGATTTCCACTCGTTCCCCATATAAGTAATATCTCCATAGCTTCAGAGCAAATACAACAGCTGCAAGTTTCAAGTCATGAGTCGGATAATTCTTCTCATGTACTCGTAACTGCCTAGATGCATATGCAATCACCTTGCCATGCTGCATCAATACGCATCCTAAGCCTTTTCCTGATGCGTCACTGTAGATCACATATCCTCCTGATCCTGACGGAATCGTCAATACTGGTGCTGTAGTCAGTCGCTTCTTCAACTCTTCAAAGGCTGCTTGACACTCGTTAGTCCATATAAATTCTTGATCCTTAAAAGTCAAATAAGTCATAGGTGCCGCTATCCTTGAGAAATTTTCCACGAACCGTCGGTAATATCCCGCAAGTCCAAGGAAACTCCTCACCTCTGCTGCTGATTTAGGAACAGGCCATGTCTCAACTGCTGAGATCTTCTCTGGATCAACAGAAATGCCATCTCCTGTAACAATATGTCCAAGAAATGAAACTCTGTCCAAGAAGAACTCACATTTGCTGAGCTTAGCATATTACTGCTCTTTTCTCAAAGTCTCTAGAACAATCCGCAGATGCTCCTCGTGCTCCTCGTGGCTCTTCGAATAGACAAGTATATCATCTATGAAGACGACCATGAACTGATCCAAGTACTGGTGGAAAACTCGATTCATCAAGTCCATGAAGATCGCTGGAGCATTGGTCAATCCAAATGGCATGACCAAAAACTCGTAGTGCCCATATTTTGTTCTAAATGCGATCTTCGGAATGTCCTGCTTCCGTACCTTCACTTGGTGATATCCCAATCTCAAATCTATCTTCGAGAATACCTTAGCTCCACTGAGTTGATCAAACAGGTCATCAATGCGTGGCAATAGATATTTGTTCTTCACTGTCACTGCATTCAAGGCTCTGTAGTCAATGCACATACGCACTGACCCATCCTTCTTGGGTACAAACAACACTGGTGCTCCCCAGGGTGATGCACTCGGTCGGATGAAACCTTTCTCCTCTAGCTCTTTTAACTGTGCCTTCAGCTCGTCCATCTCCTTCTTTGCTAGTCTGTAAACATGCGATGCTATAGGTGCTTCTCCGGGTGCTAGTTCGATTAAAAACTCTACGTCTCTGTCTGGGGGTAGTCCTGGCAAATCCTCTGGAAAGACGTCTTGAAATTCTGAAATAATAGGGTGATAGACCACATCGTCCATCGCGAACTGCATACCATCAAGGATTTCTGTGGATCCTCGGGCAAACTCAAGTTCAGGCTGGCCTGGTACCTTAAAAAGGATGCTTCCTCCAAAGCAATCGAAGAAAGCATGGTACTTGCTTAGCCAGTCCATTTCAAGCACAATATCAAAAGATGGAATAGGAAGGACTAAGAGTTGGGCATTCATCTCTCTGCCACGTATCACTATAAGGCTCGATCTACAAACTCGTCTAACTGGTACAACTCCTCCTCCGGTAAGAATTCTAACACAACTAGATAATGGTGTAGAAGCAATGTTGTGTTTGGCAATAAAACTAGATGATATGAATGAGTGGGTGGCTCCCGTATCAAATAATGTCACAGCAGAAAAAGTAAAAGCAAGGGTAATACCTGCTATGACATCCACCTCATGATCCATGTCATCTACCTCCAATGCAAAAGCTCGCCCGTTCCTCTGTGGCTGTCCATGTCCAGTCCTCATATACTGCTCCTCCTGAGTGGGTAGCGGTGGTCCTCTCTGAAATCCTCCTGCTGCTGGGGGTCGAGGTGCTCCCGGTCCGGTCATCTGCTGGGCTGGCTTCGGTGCTGGAAGCGCTAATCTCTGAACTGGCGGTGGAAGTGTCTGCTGCATGTGGCAGTCTTTCACCATGTGCTGTCCAGAGCCACATCTCCTACACTGACCCAAGCGGGTCCGACAATCTCTCACAACATGTCTGATTCTCCCACAATAATTACATTAGGGTTTCTCCGGAATCTGGTACGGTGCTGCTCGGTGTTGCTGATGCTGTTGTGCCAAGGGACGTCTGATAGGTCCCCCCTGTTGTGTCCTGGCTGGTCCCTGCTGTATCCTTGCTGATCCTTGTTGTGTCCTCAGCTGACCTCCTTTTCCTCTGCTAATGGTTTCCTGAAATCTGGCCTCTGTCAGTAGTTCAGCATAAGAGACTCGGGACTGCGAGCTTGTATAATGTTGTAGCTCCTGGGTCAGTCCTCGATGAAATCTCTTAGCCTTAGCCAAGTCATTTGGTATCAAAGCAGCGCCATATTTGCTGAGTCGACTAAACTCGACATCATACTCGTCCACGGTTCGGTTCCCTTGCTCTAAGTGAAGAAACTAATCATACAAGGTGTCCCTGACAGTGTCCGGGAAGTACTTTCTCTCAAAGAACTCCAAGAACTGCTCCCAAGTCTGGTAAGTACCCAACTGGCGCTCCATGGATTTCCACCAGTGATGAGCATTACCATCTAGAAGCGTTCGTACACCCGTCATCCATAGGTTCGTAGGTAACTGCGATGCCTCCAGTAGCTTCTGCGTGTGAGTGATCCAGCTGGTAGTCTCCTCCGGGCTCTCAGTACCCTTGTACTGCCTTGGGCCCATCTGAACAAAATTCTTTACTGATCCAACCCTAGCTCGAGGTACTGGAGCTAGTGCTTGGGCTGGTACAGTAGCATGTGCAGCCATCCTCTCCAGTGCTGCCAAAAATTCTTGTCTCTGCTCGACTGCCTGCTGCCTCTGTTCCTGTATCATCATCTAAAATAATTAGAACATCTGCGCTTGGCCATCTTGCGGTACTGGGATAGGTGGAAGGTTCCCAATAGGTGAAGCGGGAAGATCAGATGGAACTGGAGTGTGAGTCTGTCCATCTGGTCCCGGAAGCCTAGGAATCGTTGGGGTCCCTCCCTGAGTCTAACCATTGACTCCAGAAGTTGCGTCGCCATCGGCGACAGTACATCTATTTTGCAAATCCATCTCTCTGCAGTTGATGTACGAAACGATTAGAAAAAGTACAGGAATCAAACAAGATGCAAGTATTAAATAGGAAGGATGAATTTCAATCAAGCGTGGATGAGATCCTTATACTCTATTCCTATAGGCAGGCTTTTTCGGTACAGTTACGTAACCGAGACAATATATTCTTGACCTGCATGGGCCACCATAAAAATATGTCACGCCCCAGTCCCAAAATATGTAGGACTAGGAATACGTAACACGCCAGCCGTATGTATACGAACTCCAATATATGGAAACCATATACACACGTACGTTGTACATGAATATCCAATCCACTGTGGTAATATATGTCACAACAAGTCACACGCAGTTCTATATCTCATCCACAACACAAATAATAGAATAATGGAAATCAATAACTGAATATCAAAGAAGCAGTCTCAAATAGTAATCTCAAAGTGTGATAGTCGGGTGGAAACAAATCCACTACAAATCGACTATAATAAACTACTAAAGAGAGAAGAGAATAAACTCTAATATAAGAATAAATGTCCCGAAAAGAATAGCAACTAGAATCTCTAAACAGCTGCAATGAATCACATATAATCAGAAGGTAAGATCTCCTCAGACTGATAGGTAGCGTCAGGTCCAGGTCCATACTCCTGCGGGTACTCCTGCTCATCTATATCTGGAAGGAGACCAGGTCCTCAGAGGGACGTAATAAGATACAAAAAGTACATGCCAATAAAGTACTGAAAATAAACATCCATTGGGTCGCCTAACCGTCTAAGTGAATGCAGTTAAGAACACCTTTTCCCACAAGTGAGCTATCTGGCTGAAAACTGGGATTTGGCATGGTTCTCTTTTGAAGATCCAGGGGCCCAAAGGCACGTCGTCTTTTGAACGGCGGAGGCCCGCCAATGTATATATATGGGTCATCACCACCCGTATCTCCAGCGGAGAATCCGGGCGTCACAGAAAAAGTGCAAAGGAGCTCAAATGCGGTACTTGTTGTTCTCCCCACCCAATGCTCTAAGCATGTCATGTCCATGACATGATAAACCTCTAATAACCACCGGTCTACTAGCATGCAAAGTTTCTATTGGCAGTTATCCCTATCCGTCGCATGACCTATACGTACCAGTGGCCAGCCGAGTACGCAAGTCCGTGTCCTACATGTGACTCACACTCGTGTAACAATAGTGTCATAGCCAAGGAAATATAAATGCCTCATGAAGATGGGGTAGTCTCATAAAATAGGTCCAATGCATATATATAAATAAAAATATAGTACGACGACACCGTCGTTGCACCCAAGTTTCCTTGGACGCGCAGTTTATATAACAGTTAAAATAAATGAACTAAATAAACAGAAAGTAAACATGCATGCCTCATATGGAATGTAAAAATAGTACAATGGCAAGGTATACTTGCCTGGCAAGAAATCTGTAAAGTATACGCGCCCAAATCTCAAGGACATTGAACCTGGAACTAAGGACTCCGAACAAACGTCTCCGGATGCTGAAATAAATATCATCAACATTTCCGGAATGAGCAAAATAGCTAAAAAATACATCCCTTTTGTCCAATTTGGACACAGGGGCAAAACGATAATTTTGGATAAAAGTGGGGTCCACGTGTGGCCCACTTTGCACCGAAAAGCGTACCAAGGGTAACAGTCTCTAAATGGGACAAACTATAGGTCAAACAACTCTAGATGTCAATACGAATCCAACGGTATGTCCAAATATGGATTTCGATGGGCCGAACCGTATTTTGTCCAAAAAGTCAACTGTGGGGCCCGCCAATTGGCGATCTGGTCAACCATCTCAGAAATGCGTGAAAATTGGGTCACAGGACCAGCGCGTTACCACGAGTCCAGTGGCACAAGTTTTGTCACAATCTGACAAGCGTGCACAAAATACGCGCGAGTTCCACAAAAGTTGCGACACGGTGTGTGTTCGCGGATACGATCTGATTCCGGCGCGCACACGCGTCCGAATCAGTTCCCATGAATTTTCACGTATCCGGTTATGCTGCGTGCACCATTCGGTACACTTGGCACACGGCAGGGCGGTCCCGTTTGGCGGAGCGCGCTCCGTTTTCCAACTTTTGGAAAACTAGAAAAAAGTGGGTGCGCGCAATTTTGTGACGAATATAATTCTGTCCACAGCAACTAATAGCATAGGGTTATTTAACAGAAAATAAACTAGGTCAAGTGTTCTACAGGTATCAAAAAGAATCACCGAATTCGGATCTCTGTGGTGGGAGATACGAACTCGGCAATATAGGTGGTCACCGCAGTTTTCTGCGATTTCAGAATTGTCTGTTCCGCCCACTTTGGACGATGTTTTTCACCTAGGGGTACACGTTTTCCGAGGTTAGCTATAAAACAAAGACGGAACAGCTTTTGGTTGAGCGAGTCGACAGAAAATCACTCCGGAGCGAAGGTGCTTCGAGTAGGATTCTGCAGGGCGCGAGGTCGGAGTCGTCGGGATGGTTGGATGGCTTGGTGGGGCTCTCTGGCTGCGGTGACGGCTCTAGATGGGAAGAGGAGGTCTGGAGATTTAGGTTAGGGTTTTTGAGATATAACTATATATATATATATATTAAGATAGGAAGAGAGAGGGTGAATAGGAAATAGGTTCGGCCGCTAAAAAATTTCGGCCAAGGGTCGGGTCACAGCAAGTATTCTGAAGTCTAATGCAATGGGCGGGTTCACGTGGCTACAAGCAAAGTTGCTGGAAAATGAAGGCGGCGGGTCCCCTTAGGAGCAAAGTCGCTGAAGGGGTTTAAGTATACTAAGCAATAGTAGTTGATTATTATTATTATTATTATTATTATTATTATTATTATTATTAAGTTCTTATTTAATTCTTTTACTTTCTTTTCTTTTCCTATTAATATATGCATATATATATATATATTTGTATATATATATAATATATATACTCATAAAAAATTCTAGATTAGAATAATGCACAGCATTAGGCTAGCAACTGCTCAAGGGGTCTACTACATGGAATAAATTTCTAAAAATTCCTGATGGTCCCACAAGTCCTCTAAGTGCCCGAACACCTAACATAAAAATTATTAAAATATATTTCTCCTATTTAACCTAATTACTAAAATTTAATTAATAATTAATAAATAAAAAGGGATATATACGATTTTTTAGGAAGGGAGTTTTACAATAGGCATTACCAAAATAGGACTTCAATCCATAACTGCTTTGACAATTCCTATTTGAATTCTTTAAACGCCTTGATCCCGATACTTCTATTCTATTACCTCGCCCTTGAACTCTTTATTATTGATCTCCGTCTTCCCTTATTTCGGAAAGACGAAACCTCGTGCTTGGTATAAGTTTAATACACAGAGAGTACTAGATATACTCCGTAGGCCGATCACATACTTGAGGATTATTCTTTTGTAATTAAGGACATATCATATATGATATAATCGGCGTTGAAGTTTTGAGGATTGAATGACATGAGTAAATAAATTAAGGAATATTTTTCTTAAAGTATATAGACTTCTGTGATAGATGGATAAATTCTAAGTTGGGTAGCAGTGCATTATCAACTTAAGAGGAATTTCTTTTAGATTGTGATCAAGTAAGATTAGATTGGGAGATTCAAGTCATTTTAATTTTGACAATTTTTAAAAAAAGGATTAAAATAATAAGGATTTAACGAATTTTAAAATCTTGATATTGCGGACCAAATATTTATACTTTGAGCACATGATTTAAATTTTGAATATTGAAGGATGAATCATCGATTTAAATTTTGAGGATAAATATAGAATTTTAGACTTGAACAATTGGTTAATTAGATTTAAATTTTACAATTTGATGATTTGAACTAAAATTTCAATTTTGATTGTTGGGTCACCTATTTGAAATATTGAGGATGTAAATTGAGTTTAAATATTTGAATAGTACAAAATTCTTAAGTTAAGAATAGAAATAAGATTTGATTAGAATTGTTTATTATTCAAAGTCTAGAGGAGATTATGATAGTTGAAAATTATGATATAAATTTTGATGTGGGATGTCATATAGACTTGAGTTAGATTTGGATGTTGATTATTTAAAAATCGAGAAGAGATTACGACAGGTTAAATTTTGATTTAAACAGTGGTTATCTTAATTTTGAAGTGATCGCGATAGATTTGAATAGATTTTGTTATTTAAATTTTTGGAAAAAATTGCGATTGACGTACGTTATGTACGAATGTGAAGGATTTAACAAATTATGCCTTATTCTAATTTCGAGGACGAAATTGTTTTAAGTTTGGTAGATTGTAAACTCCCTCACCCAAAATAGGTATTTGTGTATATTTTATATTATTATATTTATTATAGATGTTGAATTTATTTAGAGTATTATCTTAGTTAATTAGAAAATATTTTTTTTAGTATATTTACTTATATAAATATTTATTTAGAATTATTTTTAGGCTATTTTAGATTATTGGAATTTTTTCATAATTTTTAGTTAATTAAAAACTAGTAACACTAATTTTTGAGGACTTTAAAAAATTTATTTTATGTTCAAACTTAATTAAAAATATCCCAAAATTTTATTTTAGGTTCTAAATAATAAAAATATATTTTCTAGAATTTTTTGGGAATTTTTTGATTATTTTTAGCATTTATTTTGAGTTAATTATGAAAAACTGAATTAAAAACTAATTTCTGAAAAAGAAAACCCAAAAAGTAATTAATTCTGCCCAGTCAGCAAACAGGGGGCCCACCTGTCAGCCTCCAGCAGTGAACAGTGCCGGGCCCGCCTCTCAGTGACCGCTGAGTGGGTGCGAGCCGAGCCGAGCCGACCTCGAGCCGAGCCGACCTCGAGCCGAGCCGAGACCGAGTTCGACTCGGACTCAGCTGAGCCGAGCCGCATCGAACTGCGACCGTTCGATCTGGGCGAGGCTGCACGGATGGCTGCCACGTGGTGCGCTGTGAGCCGCGGCTGCACTTTCTCTCTCCTATATATATATATAATAGTTTAGATATTAATTTCTAGGATTTTTCTTCAGCCGATTTTTGGAGAATTGTCATCTAGGGTTCCTTCATCTTCCAGAAGCCATTGCGCATAGCTCCGGACTCCAAACGAGGTCTAGTTTTTTTTTGTTAGAACGATAATGAGGTTAGATTTCTGATTATATAAATTGTTTTTCTAAATTATTAGTATTAAATTCTAGAAAATTCGTAGAACATAGCATGTCCAAAAATAGATGTGTTTCAATGTTTTTGCGATTTCGGGAGAACCAGGAATCAGAATCATGAACCGTTTAAAGTTTCGGAAAGCTAATGTCGAGATCATCGACATATATTTTTTCCAGAATTTAATTAGAAGTATTTACATACTGTTAATTCTGTAGAACTTCTAGGTTAGAATTTAACCATCGGTGCACAATACAAAATTTGTATGTGTCATAATTTTCAAACGAATTTGAATTCGGACGAGACGTAAATTTCAGCATGTTTTTGACGCTGAAATCTACAGGAAATCATGCATGAAAATTGAGTTAGTGTCGGTTGACTTTTCGGTCAACAGATCGCCTCGATTTTCTTGCCATGAGTCTCGAGTTGATAAAATTTAGTTTCTTTGGACAAAATTTAGGAATTAACATAAAAATCAGAATAATAAGATTAAAATAGGATTTTAGAGTAATTATTCCAGAATTAAATAAATTAAATAAATTAAAATAAATTATCTTTTGACGTGATAAATTTGTAATACATAGGCTATTTGGACTGTGACTTGGACTCTGATTCATACCAGCAGCAGGACCCCAGGCAAGATACCTTGCTAAATTGTTTACAGTACTTTGCATGCTATTTATATTTTTTTTATTTATTTTATTTCTGTATAGTTCTTGCCTGTGTAGTTTTTCTCCAATCATTACTATGTATTAGATATGTTGACACACACCTAGCACCTAGTATCATGGGAGGACAATTATTAGGCGTATGGACTTTTAACCACTCTGGTAAACCGTAGTATATAGTTCGCACTACGGACGTGTGTCGCGCTGGTCGCTACCCCAGAGGTATGTCGGTTTCTGATGTTCTAGACGGGTGTGTGAGTTGTGAGGCTTAGATCGAGTAGACTACCCTTGCCCATACGTCAAAAAGTTATCCTCATTTGCATTCATATAGATTGTCTTGTACAGCGTACTTATTTATTTTTAAATTATATGTATGTTTACTGTATTCAAGTTGGCTCGTATTTTCTGTATCTTGTTACGTCCCTCTGAGGACCTGGTCCACTGCCAGGTGTATCTGTTCTTGAGTATTTGCAGGAGCGCAGATTTGGATGGTTATATATGCTTAGTGGATGTCTTCTCTTCGAGCCGTGATCGATAGCTGGTATACTTATATTGGGTTTGATTGTGTTGTACTTATATTGTATTTACCTTTCCTATTCGAGTTGGTAGTGGATTTGTTTCCATCCAACTATCATCCTAGATACTTCTTATTGAGATCTAGTTTCATCGATACTGTTTATTTATTTCTATATGATTTTGGTGGATGAGATTTAAATTTTACCACGTGACTTGTATTACAGTTATACCACTTGTGGATTTGATATTCATATTACAGCGTACGTGTGGATTTGGTTTCCATATATTGGAGTTGCCATATCCATGCGGCTGGCATACTTACGTGTCCTAGTCCTACGTATTTTTGGGAGTGGGGCGTGACACATATTTTTGTGGTGGCCCATGCAGGTCGAGAGTATATTGTCTCGGTTACGTTACTGTACCAAGCAAGCCTGCACCTAGGAATAGAGTATAGGATCTCATCCATATTTGACTATGACTCATCCTTCCTTCCAATCTGTTCTATTTGAATAGCCGCATCCTGCTCGATTCATGTACTTCCCTAATAGTTCTTTAAGTATAGCCTTCTCCTATAATATAGAAGTTCCTGTTGTTAGATGATAATTAGAGTAGCACACCTATTAAGAATACAACGAGAATATAGACACACCACTAAGTTTAGAATATCTAGTGAACCCTAGAATTTCTTATCCTTAGATTGGTATACCATTACCCCTTGATGTATTAAGAAGACTTGAGAGTAGTATAGACACTACTAGAGTTAGTTAGAAGTTTTACCATAATGTTTGACACCTAGTATCACATAGTCTTTTGACCTATTAATGGAGTGTGATTGAACAACATTAATTGCATTCTAGCAAAAGACGATAATGTTTATTCAGACGATAGAATTTAGAGGTCCTTGCCCCTATTTGGTCGACTAGCGACTTAGACAAGGAGGTTGTATGATAACTGTCGGGATTGTAGAGTCTTTTATTATTGTTGTTTAGTTGTTTTTATTTTTGTGAACTTGAATTAAATTGTACCTCCTTTCATCATCATCTAGCGTACTTATATTTACTATACTACCTTGACTTATGCTGCTATTATAGCCTAGTTTTTACAAGCTTATTCTTTATCGAGCTTGTTCATGACATATGTATTATTGGGGAGGCCCACAATAATATAATTCAGAATCAGTGTATTACGGTCTGATCAACCATAGTGCGCTTGATTCGCCCTTCGCAATAATACTTTACGTGGATTGAGATATATAGTTGACTAGTAGACACCTGTACTTGCCCTCTAGATATGTCTAAGCATATTATATCCGTTACATAACTGTACCGATGCGAGCATGTGGATAGGTATTACCAAAATAGGACTTCAATCCACAACTGCTTTGACAATTCCTATTTGAATTCTTTAAACGCCTTGATCCCGATACTTCTATTCTATTACCTCGCCCTTGAACTCTTTATTATTGATCTCCGTCTTCCCTTATTTCGGAAAGACGAAACCTCGTGCTTGGTATAAGTTTAATACACAGAGAGTACTAGATATACCCCGTAGGCCGATCACATACTTGAGGATTATTCTTTTGTAATTAAGGACATATCATATATGATATAATCGGCGTTGAAGTTTTGAGGATTGAATGACATGAGTAAATAAATTAAGGAATATTTTTCTTAAAGTATATAGCCTTCTGTGATAGATGGATAAATTCTAAGTTGGGTAGCAGTGCATTGTCAACTTGAGAGGAATTTCTTTTAGATTGTGATCAAGTAAGATTAGATTGGGAGATTCAAGTCATTTTAATTTTGAAATTTTTTAAAAGAAGGATTAAGATAATAAGGATTTAACAAATTTTAAAATCTTGATATTGCGGACCAAATATTTATACTTTGTGTAACCCCCTAAATTTTTAAAATTATTAAAACTTGGATTTTTCCCAATTTTCTAGAATTTTCTGGGAATTTTCTGAAATTAAAATCAAGATTCTTAATTATTAAATAATTTTTATTTGTTAATAAATAATATTAAAATATCATGGAAATAATATTTTTGGGTGTAAAATGAAAAACTGAACTTAGTGTAATTTTTCTGGATTTTTTTGGGCCTCAGACCTATTTTTAAATACCTAAAAACTATTTTTATTAATTAATTATTTAATTAAATGATTTTATTAATATTTATTATTATTATTAATATATTTTTTTATTTTATTTTCTATTTTCTCCTTGGGCCGGCCCGGCCCAGTGGACCGGCCCAGCAGCAGCCCAGCCCAACCCTTCCTACCGGGTCGGGTCGGGTCAGTCAGACCCGACCCGCCGCCTACCCGACCCGGAGACCGGTTCCCCCATCTCCCCCGTCCCCGCGCGTTTTCCGGCGAGCTCCGCGCCACAAGCCGCTCCTCCCGGCTCGCCCCGCCCTCCGCGGCCACGACCTCCCCCTCGTCCCGCCTTGGCCGGCCTCCTCCCTCCTATAAAAGCCCCCTCTTCTTCTTCTTCCTCCCTCACTTCCATCCTCCCGACCGGAACCCTCCCGCCGGCGAACCACCACCCACCCGCTCCGGCCGCCCAGCACGGCCCTCTACTGCCCCGACGACCTCCGGCCCTCTCCCCCTCTTCCTTCCGCCTCCGGCGTCCAGCAGCAGCGGAGGACAGCGAGCAGCAGCCGCCGTCCCCGGCGCCACCCCCGCTGCACCGTGCCTCCGCCCGGCCCCGCCTCGGCGTCCCCGGCCGCCCCGGCCAGCACAGCGCCGTTCAGCCCTCCTCCGGCCGGCTGTCGTCTGAGTCCGGCGAGAACAAAACCTAACCCTAAATCCCCAATTTCTTTGTGTCGTGTCGGACACGACATGGACACGAAAAGTCCCTATTTCTCGAGCCTCGTTCAGGTACTCGTATCTTGCACCCTGTATCTCTGTTTTCAATTCCGTAAATTACGTTGCGAAGCCTGTATGACCCTCTCGGTGCCCGGATAAACCGCTCGGGGCATCGCGTCCTATGGTGATCGCACACCGCGATCCAAAAACAGGAAAAACCAGACCCTGTTTCACCTCGGAACTGAGTACGTCCCGCCAAACGGGACGACTTGGTCGCGTACGGTCTTCACAGATACGTGCGCGTCGTCGATACGGACGTGTGAGACTTCGCAAAAGCTGATTCGGGTGTGCGTGTACACCGGAATCAACGCGTATCCGCGGACATCGCCCCGTATCCGGCTTTTCTGCAATTTGCCCTAACTTCTTGTACACTCGTCAGATCGAGATGAAACTTACGCCATCGGACTAGTAGCAATACGCTGGTCCTGTGGTTCAAGTTTGGTTCGATTCTGAGAACGTTGACGAAATCGCGTGTCGTGGGCCCCACATGCCCCGCTCGACGGACGATTTTGTGATCGGCTCATCGGAATCCAAATCTGGAAGTTCCGTTGGGTTCGTATCAGTGTTCCTGACCTGTTGACACTAAGTTTGGTGAATTTGGAAACCGTTGACCCGGACACGTTTTTCGGTGCAAAGCGGGCCCACCGGCGGACCCCGTTTTGACCCAAAACTGTCATTTTTGCCCTTGTCTCCAAATTGGACCCAAGGACTGGCGTTTTTAGCTATTTGACATCTTTTGAGCGTGATGGTAATGTCTATTTCAGCTTTTGAGCTCATCTCTAGAAAATTTCCCCAAGTGCAATTAACTGGATCCAAACAACAGGCAAGTACCTGCACTTCAAGTTAAATCTTTATATTGTGATAATTAATTCCCTGCTTACTAGTACCCTTGATGATTACACCTAGTGTTAGGAATACTGGAATTCATGTCTTGAATATTTGGAGTTCATGTCTTGTTTTTCATGTCGGGTGGGAGAATACTAGAAGGCATGTAGTTTACCCTTCCCCTTGTCATGTTTAATAGTTGTTGGTACGCGACTGTACCTCAGCCAGATCTCGATTTTCCCTGTTTAATAGCCGTTTATGATGGCCGGATTAGCCTTATAAACCCCTACATACCAACTATGTATTCTAAAACAAACACAAGTTCACACAGATAGCTTCTGGTCTTGTTATAGTTCTTGCTGACTGTTGTAGTTTCATTTCCTGTCTCATTTATTTCTGTTTTCTCATATTCCTGTTTATAGTTTTCACTCTGAGATATTGATGTTCTTCTATGCAATTCCTCATTATTGATACTCAATTTAATTGTCATAAATATTTAGTTTAATCTTGTTGTGCATTGTGTACTTTGCTCCTTTCCTGACTGGATCTGTTGATTTAGGCGATGATGAGGACCTTGCCCCTACATATTATAGTCCCTATGAGAGTACAGATGATACTTATGAGGAGCCAAATCCCACACAGGAGACCCCTGCTGCAGAGTAGATAGCAGTAGCTATTTTATTTATTGCTCTTATCTTAGTAATCGGGTTTGTCCCCGATTTCATTCTAATTTCTGTACTAAACATTTGAATCTGTTGTCATATTTAGTTCATCTGAAATCTTAATTATCTGTTTCTCATTATTATCTTGCCTATGTTATTTGTGAATGAGCTAGTTTAGTTAAGTGTGGATTTGACCTAGACAGCGTACTACCGCCGACTCTGCGGCGTAGGCTGGACGTACCCACGCACTCGTGCCCGAATTTTTGGGTGCGGGTCGTGACACGTTTTTATGGTGGCCCATGCAGGTCCTATCCTTAAATAGGGTAATACCCTAGGACAGGGTATGGAATAAGATTGAGGATTCTAGGAAAAGTTCATTCACAGTATAGGGTCCTTATTTCAATTCTTGATATCATTTTTGCTCAATTTTCCTATCGCCCTTGATTTCCAAATAATCTATTCTGATCTCCCTGTCCCTTAATCTTTCAGAATGGTCCAGACAAGGAACACAGTAGGAGGCACATCAGAACCAGCTGAGCAAAATGTGCCCGAGACTCTTGCACTCCCGCCGCCTCCATCTGTTCCGGCAGTTACTCTGGATGGGGCACAACTACTTGGAGTGTTCCAGGGACTAGTGGAATCCCAGAAAGAATAGACTGCACTTCTGCGGACCAGCCTCTCAAAAGCTCTTAGGTCCCAGGAGTCGCCACTCAAGAGGCCAGGGAGTGCCAAAGACTTCAAGAATCTTAGACCCCTGAAATTCTACGGAACTGAGGACATTCTCTATGCCGATGAGTGGATAGAGAATGTCGAGAGACTCCTGAAGACTGCTCGGGTTCCTGATGATCTCAAAGTGGAATCCGCAAGCCTGCAACTGTTCGACATAGCTCGAACCTGGTTCAGAGATGAACCCCAACTATCTGCTTCTGACCTCACCTGGGAGGACTTCAAGAGGCTATTCAAGGAGAAATTTTACCCCGAAGTGGCTCGGGAAGCTCTCGAAAGCCAATTCGAGAGACTGGAAGAAGGTAACCTGTCTGTTGATGAGTGTACTGCTGAATTTAGCAGGTTAAGCCACTTTGCGGAGTACATGGTTCGTACCCCGGAGGACAGAGCCCGTAGATTCAAGAAGGGGCTGTCTCCGGATATTCGTCTTGCTGTCACCACCAGCCGAGCTCGCACCTATGAAGAAATCCTGAGCGTGGCACAAGGCGTTGAGAGAGACATGGGGCATAAACTAAAGCGAGAGAGAGATACCGGAAATGCGGGACCCAACAAATGCCATTTTCAACAACAACAACAGCAGAGGGCCCCGCAGCAAACTCAGCGTCCTCTCCCTCGAGCTCCAGCACCCCAACACCAGGCTCAAGGACAAAACCAACAAGCTGCTGCTTGTAACTTTTGCCAAAAACCAGGTCATACTTGGCAAGTCTGCAGGAAGAGGCTAGGTGCCTGCCTCTACTACGGCTCAGCAGCGCATCAAATGAGGGACTGTCCTGCTGCTCAAGGACGCACTGCTGCACCAAAGGCTCCAGTACAGGCCAGGGCCCCAGCAGCCCAACAGAGGGGACCCCCGCTTCCAACACAACAACAACGCTTTGCTCAGCACCAACAGCAGCAACAGAGGGGTGCACCGCAGCAAGGCCGTGCTTATGCAATGACTCTGGAAGAAGCGGAAGCCACAGCAGACGTGATCACAGGTTCTGTGCTTATAAATTCAATACCAGCTATTACTTTATTTGACTCTGGAGCTTCACATTCATTCATGTCAGTAGATTTCCTTATGAAGCATAGCTTAATCACTAAACCCCTTAGGAATTGTTATAAGATCATTACCGGTGGAGGAATCATCCCGGTTAGTGATGCCTGTAACAATTGTCCTATTACATTATGTGAAAGAGAACTGTATGCTAGGCTACTCGTAATGCCAGTTCCCAGTTTTGATATTATACTGGGTATGGATTGGTTGAGTCAATATCATGCCACTATAGACTGCCACAGAGGTAGTGTAATCTTCAGGCCCCCTGACAAGCCAGAATTTGAATTTGCTAGAGGTTCTAGAGAAATGGGTAGTAACAAAATTTGTGGAGCCCTAGTAACAGAAGAATTGCCGCTACCTATCATCTCTGAATACCTTGATGTCTTCCCTGAGGATCTCCCAGGCTTACCCCCAGACCGAGAAGTTGAATTCTCTATTGAATTAGTGCCGGGAGCAGCACCAGTATCTCAAAATCCCTACAGAATCAACAAGAAGGAGATAATAGAACTAAATGAGCAAATCAAAGAGCTAGAAGACAAATGTTTCATTAGGTCTAGTGTCTCACCCTGGGGAGCTCCAGTATTATTTGTGCCCAAGAAGGACGGAACATCCCGAATGTGTATTGACTATAGGCCCTTGAATGCCTTAACAATTAAGAATAAGTATCCCCTACCCAGGATAGATGACTTATTTGATCAGTTAAGTGGAGCTCGGGTATTTTCAAAGATTGATTTGAGGTCTGGTTACCACCAAGTAAGGGTGAGAAAGGAAGACATCCCTAAAACTGCTTTCAATACCCGGAACGGACACTACGAATTCTTAGTAATGCCGTTCGGGTTGACGAATGCTCCAGCAGTTTTTATGAACTTAATGAACAGAGTCTTTCAGCAATATCTAGACAAATTTGTAGTGGTCTTTATTGATGATATTTTGATCTACTCCAAGACCCCCGAAGAACATGAAGAACATTTGAGGCTAGCATTGGAGACTTTGAGAAAGGAAAAACTTTATGGAAAATTATCTAAATGTGCTTTCTTCCTAGACAAAGTAGAATTCTTGGGACATGTTATGACTGGAGATGGAATAGCAGTGGATCCTAAGAAGATAGCGGCAGTAGAATCCTGGCCCACTCCAGACTCGGTAGCAGAAATTAGAAGCTTCCTGGGACTAGCTGGCTACTATCGGAAGTTTGTGAAGGACTTTGCTAGAATTGCTGAACCCATGACAAAATTAACAAGAAAGGATGAAGAGTTCACCTGGACTGATGAATGTCAGCATGCTTTTGAGGAATTGAAGAAAAGGCTGACTACTGCCCCTATTCTGACCTTACCTTCTGGAACCGGAGGATTCGCTATTTATAGTGATGCTTCTGGAAAAGGTCTAGGTTGTGTATTGGAGCAGAACAAGAAAGTAATAGCATATGCCTCTAGACAGCTTCAACCTCATGAAAAGAACTACCCAACTCATGATTTAGAACTGGCAGCTGTCATCTTTGCTCTTAAGCTATGGAAGCATTATCTTTATGGAGAAATGGTGGAAATATTTACGGACCATAAAAGTCTAAAATATATCTTCACTCAGAAAGAGCTGAACATGAGGCAAAGAAGGTGGCTGGAACTAATGAAAGACTTTGATATCACCCTTCAATATCACCCTGGGAAGGCCAATGTTGTTGCTGATGCTCTAAGCAGATATCCTATGGCGATGTACTTGACTATGGATAGATACTTGCTCGAGGATCTGGAAAGCTTAGGTATTGAGATAATTATCCCAGGAAAAGAAGGCCAAATGATGAACTTGCAGATTCAGTCTACCTTAATAGACAAGATCAAGGAGGCTCAATTTCGAGACAGAGGGCTACGAAGCCTTCGAGGTCAAGTGCAAGCTGGATTAGTGGAAGATTTCAGAATTCATGAAGATGGATCACTGAGGCATGGCGATAGACTATGTGTACCTCAAGGAGACATAAAAGAAGAAATTATGCAAGAGGCGCACAGATCATAATACTCTATACATCCAGGAGCCAACAAGATGTACAAGGACCTGAGGACGCATGTTTGGTGGCATGGCATGAAAAGAGAAGTAGCCAGGTTCGTATCTCGTTGTTTAGTGTGCCAACAAGTCAAGACAGAAAGACAAAGACCTGGAGGATTGCTTCAACCACTACCCATTCCGGAGTGGAAATGGGAACATATTACAATGGATTTTATTTCCGGACTTCCAAGGACACCTAGTGGAAAGGATGCAATTTGGGTGATAGTAGATAGACTGACCAAGTCCGCACATTTTCTACCTTTCAAAGTAGGGCTATCTACAGAGAAGCTGGCAGATTTATATATCAGACATATTGTTAGGTTGCATGGAGTTCCAGTAAGTATTGTCTCCGACCGAGATTCAAGATTTACCTCTCACTTCTGGAAGAGCTTACAAGCCAGTTTGGGGACTCAACTCAAATTCAGCACAGCTTATCATCCCCAAACCGATGGACAATCGGAACGTACAATCCAGACACTTGAAGATATGCTTCGTACATGTGTTCTGGATTTTGGAGGATCCTGGAAAGACTATCTATATCTTGTGGAGTTCTCTTATAATAACAGTTACCAAGCAAGTATTGAGATGACTCCATTTGAAGCTCTGTATGGACGAAGATGTTGTACCCCGCTATCATGGGACGACGTTGGAGAAAGAGCCCTACTGGGACCAGAGATGGTAATCGATTCAACTGAGAAGGTAAAACAAATAAGGGAAAGGCTTCGGGTGGCTCAAGACAGGCAACGACATTGGACAAATAGCCACCAAAGGCCCTTAGATTTTGAGGTAATTAAATTTATGAAATTCAAGTCAATTTAAACATTTTTTTGATTATGGAACTAAGACTTGATTATGACTCTATTTTAAGGTTGGAGAACTGGTATTCTTAAAGATTTCTCCGACATGTGGCACCATTAGGTTCGGAAGAAGTGGAAAACTCAGCCCAAGATTTATTGGACCCTTTGGCATACAGAAGAAAATCGGAGAAGTGGCATACCGACTGGCATTGCCACCCTCTCTGGATGGAGTACATAACGTCTTCCACGTGTCGCAGCTGAGAAAATATGTGTCAGATCTCAGCCACATTTTGGATCACTCAGAGCTCGAAGTAGGCCCAAGTTTGACTTACCAAGAGCAACCCGTAGAGATACTGGATCGATCGGAGAAAGTTCTACGGAACCAGGTTATCTCCCTTGTTTGCGTAGCCTGGAAGCACCATTCTCCCGGCGAATCCACCAGGGAGCGAGAAGACGAGATTAGAGAGCGTACCCTTACCTTTTTGAACCCTGAGGTATATTTAATTCTCGGCCTTTCCTTTTGTACCATTGTTATTCTTAAATTTCGAGGACAAAATTTTTATAAGTTGGGTAGATTGTAACCCCCTGAATTTTCAAAATTATTAAAACTTGAATTTTTCCCAATTTTCTGGAATTTTCTGAGAATTTTCTGAAATTAAAATCAAGATTCTTAATTATTAAATAATTTTTATTTGTTAATAAATAATATTAAAATATCATGGAAATAATATTTTTGGGTGTAAAATGAAAAACTGGACTTAGGGTAATTTTTTTAGATTTTTTTGGGCCTCAGACCTATTTTTAAATACCTAAAAACTATTTTTATTAATTAATTATTTAATTAAATGATTTTATTAATATTTATTATTATTATTAATATATACATATATATATATATATATATTTTTTTTTTTTTCTCCTTGGGCCGGCCCGGCCCAGTGGACCGGCCCAGCAGCAGCCCAGCCCAACCCTTCCTACCGGGTCGGGTCGGGTCAGTCAGACCCGACCCGCCGCCTACCCGACCCGGAGACCGGTTCCCCCATCTCCCCCGTCCCCGCGCGTTTTCCGGCGAGCTCCGCGGCCACGACCTCCCCCTCGCCCCGCCTTGGTCGGCCTCCTCCCTCCTATAAAAGCCCCCTCTTCTTCTTCTTCCTCCCTCAATTCCATCCTCCCGACCGGAACCCTCCCGCCGGCGAACCACCACCCACCCGCTCCGGCCGCCCAGCATGGCCCTCCACTGCCCCGACGACCTCCGGCCCTCTCCTCCTCTTCCCTCCGCCTCCGGTGTCCAACAGTAGCGGAGGACAGCGAGCAGCAGCCGCCGTCCCCGGCGCCACCCCGCTCCGCCGTGCCTCCGCCCGGCCCCGCCTCGGCGTCCCCGGCCGCCCCGGCCAGCACAGCGCCGTTCAGCCCTCCTCCGGCTGGCTGTCGTCTGAGTCCGGCGAGAACAAAACCTAACCCTAAATCCCCAATTTCTTTGTGTCGGACACGACACGGACACGAAAAGTCCCTGTTTCTCGAGTCTCGTTCAGGTACTCGTATCTTGCACCCTGTATCTCCATTTTTAATTTCGTAAATTGCGTTGCGAAGCCTGTATGACCCTCTCGGTGTCCGGACAAACCGCTCGGGGCATCGCGTCCTGTGGTGATCGCACACCGCGATCCAAAAACAGGAAAAACCAGACCCTGTTTCACCCCGGAACTGAGTACGCCCAGCCAAACGGGACGACTTGGTCTCGTACGGTCTTCACAGATACGTGCGCGTCGTCGATACGGACGTGTGAGACTTCGCGGAAGCTGATTCGGGTGTACATGCATACCGGAATTAACGCGTATCCGCGGACATCGCCCCGTATCTGGCTTTTCTACAATTTGCCCTAACTTCTTGTACACTCGTCAGATCGAGACAAAATTTACGCCATCGGACTCGTAGCAATACGCTGGTCCTGTGGGTCAAGTTTGGTTCGATTCTGAGAACGTTGACGAAATCGCGTGTCGTGGGCCCCACATGCCCCGCTCGACGGACGATTTTGTGATCGGCTCATCGGAATCCAAATCTGGAAGTTCCGTTGGGTTCAAATCAGCGTTCCTGACCTGTTAACACTAAGTTTGGTGAATTTGGAAACCGTTGACCCGGACACATTTTTCGGTGCAAAGCGGGCCCACCGGCGGACCCCGTTTTGACCCGAAACTGCCGTTTTTGTCCTTGTCTCCAAATTGGACCCAAGGACAGGCATTTCTAGCTATTTAACATCTTCTGAGCGTGATGGTAATGTCTATTTCAGCTTTTGGGCTCATCTCTGGAAAATTTCCCCAAGTGCAATTAACTGGATCCAAACAACAGGCAAGTACCTGCACTTCAAGTTAAATCTTTATATTATGATAATTAATTCCCTGCTTACTAGTACCCTTGATGATTACACCTAGTGTTAGGAATACTGGAATTCATGTCTTGAATATTTGGAGTTCATGTCTTGTTTTTCATGTCGGGTAGGAGAATACTAGAAGGCATGTAGTTTACCCTTCCCCTTGTCATGTTTAATAGCTGTTGGTACGCGACTGTACCTCAGCCGGATCTCGATTTTCCCTGTTTAATAGCCGTTTATGACGGCCGGATTAGCCTTATAAACCCCTATATGCCAACTATGTATTCTAAAACAAACACAAGTTCACACAGATAGCTTCTGGTCTTGTTATAGTTCTTGCTGACTGTTGTAGTTTCATTTCCTGTCTCATTTATTTCTGTTTTCTCATATTCCTATTTATAGTTTTCACTCTGAGATATTGATGTTCTTCTATGCAATTCCTCATTATTGATACTCAATTTAATTGTCATAAATATTTAGTTTAACCTTGTTGTGCATTGTGTACTTTGCTCCTTTCCTGACTGGATCTGTTGATTTAGGCGATGATGAGGACCTTGCCCCTACATATTATGGTCCCTATGAGGGTACAGATGATACTTATGAGGAGCCAGATCCGACACAGGAGACCCCTGCTGCAGAGTAGATAGCAGTAGCTATTTTATTTATTGCTCTTATCTTAGTAATCGGGTTTGTCCCCGATTTCATTCTGATTTTTGTACTAAACATTTGAATCTGTTGTCATATTTAGTTCATCTGAAATCTTAATTATCTGTTTCTCATTATTATCTTGCCTATGTTATTTGTTAATGAGCTAGTTTAGTTAAGTGTGAATTTGACCTAGACAGCGTACTACCGCCGACTCTGCGGCGTAGGCTGGACGTACCCACGCACTCGTGCCCGAATTTCCGGGTGTTGGTCGTGACACTTTGAGCACATGATTTAAATTTTGAATATTGAAGGATGAATCATCGATTTAAATTTTGAGGATAAATATAGAATTTTAGACTTGAACAATTGGTTAATTAGATTTAAATTTTATAATTTGATGATTTGAATTAAAAGTTCAATTTTGATTGTTGGGTCACCTATTTGAAATATTGAGGATGTAAATTGAGTTTAAATATTTGAATAGTACAAAATTCTTAAGTTAAGAATAGGAATAAGATTTGATTAGAATTATTTATTGTTCAAAGTCTAGAGGAGATTATGATAGTTGGAAATTATGATATAAATTTTGATGTGGGATGTCATATAGACTTGAGTTAGATTTGGATGTTGATTATTTAAAAATCGAGAAGAGATTACGACAGGTTGAATTTTGATTTAAACAGTGGTTATCTTAATTTTGAAGTGATCGCGATAGATTTGAATAGATTTTATTATTTAAATTTTTGGAAGAGATTGCGATTGACGTACCTTATGTACGAATGTGAAGGATTTAACAAATTATACCTTATTTTAATTTCAAGGACGAAATTATTTTAAGTTGGGTAGATTGTAAACTCCCTCACCCAAAATAGGTATTTGTGTATATTTTATATTATTATATTTATTATAGATGTTGAATTTATTTAGAGTGTTATCTTAGTTAATTAGAAAATAATTTTTTTTAGTATATTTACTTATATAAATATTTATTTAGAATTATTTTTACGCTATTTTAGATTATTGGGATTTTTTCATAATTTTTAGTTAATTAAAAACTAGTAACACTAATTTTTGAGGACTTTAAAGAATTTATTTTATGTTCAAACTTAATTAAAAATATCCCAAAATTTTATTTTAGGTTCTAAATAATAAAATATATTTTCTAGAATTTTTTGGGAATTTTTCGATTATTTTTAGTATTTATTTCGAGTTAATTATGAAAAACTGAATTAAAAACTAATTTTTGAAAAA
>JAYESA010000011.1:164272836-164277836 GCA_036927795.1 Iris macrosiphon | reverse complement strand
ATGTATTTGGAGTTGCTTTCAGAGTTATGTACTTTGCTCCAGTCCTGACTGGGCATATTTTTTTCCAGAGGATCCTGAGGATTATTGCCTGACGTTCTACGGGCCGGGTGTTGACGAGGGTTGTGACCCCGAGATCGAGGAGGAGTGCGCCGAGGAGACGCCGTTAGCGCCCTAGTTAGCTAGGTGGGTTTCCTGGGTTGTTCTTAGTGGTTTATTTTGAATGATTGTACTTATTCTTTTGTTGCTGTGAGTTGTTGTAGATATTGTAGACTTGGACTGTATAATTGGATATTGTCTTGCTCTGTGTTTCTTTGTTTCGTTTTGCTATCATATCGTGCTTTTACTCTTCCCCTAGATTTTGTGATTGAGTATTCATATATATATTGCGTAGTTGCCCTCCTTTTTGAGAGGATTATTCATATATATATTGCGTGGTTGCCCTCCTTTTGGAGAGGATATTGACAGATTTTTGTGAGATATATAGATATGGTTGACCTAGAACGAACCTTTACAGCGTTCTACCGCCGATTCTGCGACGTAGGATGGACGTACCCACGGCTCATGCCCGATTTTTCGGGTGCGAGTCGTGACACTTTTTTGGTGGCGGCCCATGCAGGTCTAGTTTTTAGGTTTACCTGCAATAGGATATAGGATATAGGCTGAGAGAGAGTGTGCTCAATCACAACTAGGACCCTTCCTGATTTCTTTTGTTATCTTCGATTTTCCTGAAATTGTTTTCTTTTGCAATATTACTGTCCTTCTTTGATGATATCGTTTCTTGCACTGTATTGACTTCTTTAGATCTGTGTTCAGGATGCCTCCGAAGACTAGATCCTAGCGCACCATCCCAGCAGCTGCCACCGAGAGGTCTGCCACCTCTCGTCCTGCTCGACTTCCGGCAGCCGCTACCGCTCCACTCGCCACTCCTGCGATTGAGGGAGCGTTTGTTTCTCTCGAAGATCCTCTCACTCCCATTGATCCGAGAGTCACCCAGTTGTTCCGGTGGTACCTCCTCCACCACCGTATGCACCAGTTGATGCCACGCAGTTGTTCGCGTTCTTCCGAGAGATGATGGACGCACAGCACCGCCAGGTGGATGTTATGAGGATGGGCATTGAGAATGCTCATCAGGTGGCTATGACAGCGGTCGACAGAGTGGCTCAGATCCAGCCACAGTCAGAGCAGGCTCAGCATCCTAGGCTGGGCACTATTATCGACTTCCAGAGGATGCGGCCCAAGGAGTTTCAGGGTACAGAGGGGATCCTGTACGCCGACGACTGGATCGAGCATATAGAGGGCATCTTCAGACTGGCGCTGATCCCAGCCAGCATATAGATCGAGGCAGCGGGCAGCCAGATGTTCGACCTTGCCCTTACTTGGTACCGCACGGATACGCGGATAGCAGTACCGGGATTGACTTGGGAGGCTTTCAAGAAGCTTTTCAAGGAGAAGTTCTTCCCGGATGTGGCTCTCAGTGCCTTAGAGAGCCAGTTTGAGGCGCTCGTCCAGGGGACCATGCTAGTGGACGAGTATGCACCAGAGTTCTGCCATCTGGGCAGATTTGTTGAGGGTTTGTTAGAGGCAGCGAAGGCGCGGAAGTTCCGCAAGGGTTTGGTCATGGCGGTCAAGTCCTTGACTAAGAGTGATCGCGAGGCGACCTTCGAGCAGATTATCAACGACGCCTAGAGAGCTAAGGATGACTTGGAGCTGAAGACCAAGAGGAGTAGAGATGCTTTAGGAGCAGGCAGCAGTGCAGGCCCAGCCAAGAGGCCATTCCAGCAGACCCAGCAGCACCAGGGTCAGGGTCGTGCGCCCTTCCGGCAGGCGCCCCAGCAGCAGAGACAGGGACAGCAGCAGGGCCAGAGGCAGCCCATCATTTGCCCTTTCTGTAGGAAGCCGGGGCACGGATGGTACATTTACAGAAAGAGGCTGGGCAGATATTTGTTGTGTGTCGCAGCAGATCACCAGCTGAAGGATTGTCCTTCAGTACTTGCTCGTACAGCTCAGGGCGGAGGAGCCGCCCAGAGGGGACCTGCCAGAGCACCTGCAGCGCAGCAGAGAGGACAGCCTTTGCAGACTCAGCAGCAGAGGTTTGCTCAGCAGCAGCACCGAGGAGGACAGCAAGGACGAGCTTTTGCCCTGACTGTAGACGAGGCCGAGCCAGTTGGTGATGTGATCTCAGGTTCTGTTCTTCTTGATTCCATTCCAGCACTTGCTTTATTTAATTCTGGGGCTTCCCATAGCTTTGTGTCTGTATCTTTTGCTGTTAGACACCATCTTGTTGCTGAACCTTTAGCTAGACTCTACAAGATTACGACCGGGGGTGGTATCATCCTAGTCAGTGATGTCTGCAGAGACCGAAGAGTTACCTTGGGAGGCCGGGAGTTGAGTGTGTGCCTACTCGTAATGCCACTTCCGAGCTACGATATTGTACTCGGGATGGATTGGTTAAGTATGCATTGTGCTAGTATAGATTATCATGGAGGCAGAGTGTTGTTTAGTCCGCCGGGTGAGCCAGAGTTTCAGTTTGCCAGAGGAGCAGCAGAGCAGAGCGAGGAAGTCTTCTGCGGAGCCCTGGTAGTAAAGCCGAGGTTCCTACATCCACTGATAAAGGAGTACATGGATATCTTTTTGGAGGAGTTGCCAGGGTTACCTCCGGACAGAGATGTGGAGTTCTCTATAGACTTGGTGCCAGGCGCGGAGCCGATATCCCAACACGTCTATAGAGTCAGCAACAGTGAGCTGATAGAGTTAAAGAAGCAGGTGGATGAGCTTCAGGACAAGGGATTTATCAGATCTAGTTCTTCCCCGTGGGGTGCTCCGGTATTTTTTTTTGCCGAAGAAGGATGGGTCGATACGGATGTGTATCGACTATAGGGCTCTGAACAACCTCACAATCAAGAACAAGTATCCGCTGCCGCGTATTGATGATCTTTTTAACCAATTGAGTAGAGCGAGGGTATTTTCCAGGATTGATCTGAGGACAGGCTACCACCAGGTGAAGGTCAGGAAGGAGGATATTTTGAAGACAACTTTTCGGACCAGATATGGACAGTATGAGTTCATGGTGATGCCGTTTGGGTTGACTAATGCCTCGGCAGTGTTCATGAATCTGATGAACAAGATATTCCATCAGCATCTGGACAGATTTATGGTGGTGTTTATAGATGATATCTTGGTATATTCGAAGACCCCAGAGGAGCACAAGGAGCATCTGAGGATAGTGTTGGAGACTCTCAGGAAGGAGAAGCTTTATGGAAAGCTTTTGAAGTGTGAGTTCTTCCTTGACAAGGTTGAATTCCTTGGTCATGTGGTGACTGGAGAGGGTATCTCGGTGGATCCGAGAAAGATCATGGCAGTTGAGGCATGGAGTGCTCCGAGTTCAGTAGCCGAGGTCAGGAGTTTTCTGGGACTAGCAGGTTACTACAGGAGATTTCTTCAGGATTTTTCTCGGATTGCAGAGCCGTTGTCCAGGCTGACCCGGAAGGACGTAGAGTTTGTTTGGTCAGAGGAGTGCCAGATCGCCTTTGATGAGCTGAAGAGAAGGTTGACGACAGCTCCAGTGTTGACGTTGCCATCAGGTTCTGTAGGATTCACTATCTATAGTGATGCATCGGGGAAGGGACTGGGTTGTGTGTTGCAGCAGAATAGGAGGGTTATTGCCTACGCTTCTAGGCAATTACGTCCTCATGAGAAGAACTATCCTACCCACGATTTAGAGTTGGCAGCGGTCATCTTTGCTCTGAAGTGGTAGAAACACTATTTATACGGAGAGCGTGTGGAGATTTTCACAGACCACAAGAGCTTGAAGTATGTATTTACCCAAAAAGAGCTGAACATGAGGCAGAGAAGATGGTTGGAGTTGATGAAAGACTTTGACATATTATTACAGTACCATCCAGGGAAGGCGTACGTAGTTACGGATGCGCTGAGCAGGTATCCGGTAGCTATGTGCCTGACTACAGATCGTTATCTTCTGGCAGACCTAGAGAGCTTGGGCATTGAGGTGATAATGCCTGGAGTTGAGATGTAGATGTGGGGACTGCAGATTCAGTTAGAGTTGGTAGACCGGATCAGGGCTACACAGTTTGAGGATGAGTCCCTGAGGAGCATCAGGGCGCAGGTTCAGATGGGATTATCAGATGACTTCACCATTGCTGATGATGGTTCTTTGCGGCACGGTACCAGGTTGTGTGTGCCGAGTGGGTCATTGCGCGAGGAGGTTCTTCAGGAGGCGCATCGATCCCAGTATTCTATGCATCCAGGTGCCAACAAGATGTATAAAGATCTGAGACAACATGTATGGTGGTACGGGATAAAGCGGGAGGTAGCACGTATCGTATCCCGATGCTTAGTATGCCAGCAGGTGAAGGTGGAGAGGCAGAGGCCAAGAGGTTTGCTCCAGCCGTTACCCATTCCGGAGTGGAAATATGAGCATATGACCATGGATTTTGATTCTGGACTTCCCCGTTCTCCAGGCAGGAAGGATGCGATTTGGGTCATCGTGGACAGGTTGACCAAATCGGCCCACTTTCTATCTTTCAAAGTGGATATGTCTACAAAGAGGCTAGCAGAGATGTATGTGCACAAGATAGTCAGACTGCATGGAGTTCCTGTGAGCATAGTATCAGATCGGGACAGTCGCTTTACTTCATATTTCTGGAGGAGTCTACAGGCTAGCTTGGGCACCCAGCTCAAGTTTAGTACTGCATATCACCCACAGACAGATGGTCAGTCAGAGAGGACCATTCAGACACTTGAGGATATGCTTCGCACTTGTGTTTTGAATTTTAGAGGCTCTTGGGAGAATCACTTTCACTTGGTAGAGTTTGCTTACAACAACAGCTACCATGCCAGTATCGAGATATCACCATTCGAGGAGTTGTATGGACGGAGGTGTCGCACTCTGCTATCATAGAATGATGTAGGCGAGAGAGCTTTGCTTGGCCCGAAGATGGTGGTTGATACAGCGGAGAAGGTCAAGCTCATTAGAGATAGAC